>SJYT01007989.1:509975-561609 GCA_006410635.1 Cephalophus harveyi
TAGTGATGCTTTCTAAGGCCCACTTGACTTCACATTCCAAGATGTCTGGCTCTAGATTAGTGATCACATCATCATGATTATCTGGGTCGTGAAGATCTTTTTTGTACAGTTCTTCTGTGTATTCTTGCCACCTCTTCTTAATATCTTCTGCTTCTGTTAGGTCCAGACCATTTCTGTCCTTTATCGAGCCCATCTTTGCATGAAAGATTCCCTTGGTATCTCTAATTTTCTTGAAGAGATCTCTAGTCTTTCCCATTCTGTTATTTTCCTCTATTTCTTTGCATTGACCGCTGAAGAAGGCTTTCTTATCTCTTCTTGCTATTCTTTGGAACTCTGCATACAGATGCTTATATCTTTCCTTTTCTCCTTTGCTTTTCACCTCTCTTCTTTTCACAGCTATTTGTAAGGCCTCCCCAGACAGCCATTTTGCTTTTTTGCATTTCTTTTCCATGGGGATGGTCTTGATCCCTGTCTCCCGTACAATGTCACGAACCTCATTCCATAGTTCATCAGGCACTCTATCAACTTGAGTAAAATCCATGCTGTTTTAAAAACACCAAAACCATGATCATGTATTGTTCCACTGAACATTTCTTGTCTTTGTGTTTTCGATCCATGACATTATTCAGGTGAATTTGTATTTATCCTCCAGGAAGTAGTTTAAATGTCATTTGAGGGAAACTTCCTAAGGAGCTGTTCTGTGCTCTTATAATACTCTTTACATCCTTCTATTATAGAGCTTCTTTGTCAATATCATTTTAAATATTCTGTGATATTTCTGTCTCTTCTTAACCTCTCTGTGTCTTTTCCAGAACATTTCATATTGCCATGCATATTTTTGGTACCTTGGTTAAATAAAAATGGGTGAATATTTCATGGATTTGTTAACAAATTTCTCTTGAGGAGGGGTCAGTTCACGACATACTTAACCTGAAAACTCCACTCCAATAATACAGAACCTCATGGAATCTTTAACTGAAAGACTAAATACTTTTTGTTTTCCTCCCAACTTATGCTATGATGATGCAAAACATCATGCAACCCCTGTGAAAATAATATCATCTGTCTCTATGAGAATATTTGCAGATCTTTGTTAGCAGTAAAGACCCTAAAAATCCTGATACATGATAAAGAACGGTGATGAAGAGTGATCAAAGTTGCAGTGAATGTCAGTGATTAAGGATTATGAGAATACCAAGCATGGGTGCTAAGTTGAGTTTCTCCAATATTGCACACAATTTTTAGAACACATGATGTCTTAAAAACCAGTGACAAAGAAGCCACCCAGGCCTTGTTTCCATAGCAGGGCTGAGCCTAATTTTTTTATGGTACATTCATCCTGGAGCCAAGGCTCTCTCTCTAGGCTATTTTCTGTTCTCAAGAGAGTAGAATGCAAGATTTCCCTGAACTGCCATCCCTACCTGCCCAGTTTCACTGCTCTCTGCCAATACCACCAAGCAAAGCCCAAGGAAATCCAGCACTTAAAAACAAACCATTTATTTGGTTGCATTTCCTTACAAGGTGATAAGAAGTATTCATCTAACTTAGGCTTTACAACAGCTGAGCAAAATAGGGTGTCACAAATGAAACACATGGTGGCTAATCCAAGTAACTGGAGGAACTGATTTGTCTCTCTTCCCATGATGACATTACCAGAAGATGTTCTTTCTCTAAATTTCCATGTTAACATTCTTTCTTAAAACTAGGGACATTATACTCTTGTACTGGAATTTATATCACCCAGCATGAAATCCTCTATTAAATCTTCCCCTTTTTGCTTGGAGAAATGGGGTACATAGCACATCCCCATTTCTCTACGTCATTAACCCTTTATTTTTTTCTTCTGAAACCCTGAAAGAAATGGAGTTTTTATAATTTTTGGACTTCTGTTCTTATTTTGAATAACCCTACTTCCTGATAGGATTTATAGAAAAAATATAGGAAATTTTAGAACACCAAGATTATTGACAAATAGGAATTAGGATCTGGATGTTGTGCTCAGTTATTAGGAATTGGGGTTGAAATATTCTAAAATTTTGCAATTTTTAAATAAGTGTAGATTGTGCCGAATATTCAGGGAGATTTCTCAATATAAAGACTCAAATTCCTTACTATCTCTTGAATATTGAGATATTGACTTAATTCCTTGCTCCCTGTACCTTTATAGTAAGTCCAGAAATCCAGTAATGTTATTCCTCCAATTTTTTTGTTTTTCAAAATTTTCTTGACCATTCTAGGTTCTCTGCATTTCCATGTGATTTTTAAAATCACCCTGCGAATTTCTATAAAATTGCCCACTGGAATTTTGATGAGGATTGCTTTGAATCTATAGACTAGTCTGAGAATAACTGACACCTCAACAATAATGAATCTCCCAAGCCCAATCTTAGTAATATTGGGTTTTGGAAGGGAAAGAAGAGAAACTCATGTGCTTTTATCTGATCTCTTTACTGGAAGCTTTTTTTCTGATCTTTAATTTTTATTTTCCCACAATCAGAATGATCTCCAATAGCATATTGGGCATCTCCCAACCTGGAGAGTTCATCTTTCAGTGTCCTATATTTTGCCTTTTCATACTGTTCATGGGGTTCTTAAGGCAAGAATATTCAAGTGTTTTGCCATTCCCTTCTCCTGTGGAACATGTTTTGTGAAGAACTCTCCACCATGACCTGTCTGTCTTGAGTGGCCCTACACGGCATGGCTCATAGTTTCATTGAGTTACACAAGGCTGTGGTCCATGTGATCAGATTGGTCAGTTTTCTGTGATTGTGGTTTTCATTCTGTCTGCCTTCTGATGGAAAGGATAAGAGGCTTATGGAAGCTTCCTGATGGGAGAGACTGACTGAGGGGGAAACTGGGTCTTGTTCTAATGGTCAGGACCTTGCTCAGTAAATCTTTAATCCAATATTCTGTTGATGGGCAGGGCTGTGTGCCCTCCTTGTTGTTTGACCTGAGGCCAGACTATGGTGGAGGTAATGAAGATAATGGTAACCTCCTTGTAAAGGTTCCATGCAGACACTGCTGCATTCAGTGCCCCCAACCCTGCAGCAGGCCACTGCTGACCCACGCCTCTGCCAGAGACTCCTGGACACTCACGCATGAGTCGGTGTTAGTCTCTTGTGGGGTCACTGTTCCTTTCTCCTGGGTCCTGGTGCACACAAGGTTTTGTTTGTGCCCTCCAAGAGTCTGTTTCCCCAGTCCTGTGTAAGTTCTAGAGGCTTTATGGTGGGGTTAATGGCAACATCCTCTAAGAGGGCTTATGCCATACCCAGATCTACTGCACCCAGAGCCCCTGCCCATGTAGCAGTCCACTGCTGACCCATACACCGCAGGAGACACTCACACACCATTCTGGCTCAGTCTTTGTGGGCTTCTGGGTCCTGGTGTGCATGAGGATTGTTTGAGTCCTTCGAGCATCCCTGGCACTTTTTTGACTACACCAAAACCATTGACTATGTGCATCACAACAAACTGTGGAAAATCCTTAAAGAGATAGGAATACCAAGCCACCTGACCTGCCTCCTGAGAAATCTTTACTCAGGTCAACAAACAACAGTTAGAACTGGACATGGAGCAATAGACTAGTTCCAAATCAGAAAAGGAGTATGTCAAGACTGTATATTGTCACCCCGCTTATTTAGTTTACATGAAGAGCACATCATGAGAAATGTTGGACTGGATGAAGCACAAGCTGGAATCAAGATTGCCGGGAGAAATATCAATAACCTCAGATATACAGATGATACTACCCTTATGGCAGAAAGCAAAGAACTAAAGAGCCTTTTGATGAAAGTGAAAGAGGAGAGTGAACAAGTTGGCTTAAAACTCGGCATCCAGAAAACTAAGATCATGGCGTCTGGTCCCATCACTTCATGGGAAATTAACAGGGAAACAGTGGAAACAGTGACAGACTTTATTTTGGGGGCTACAAAATCACTGTAGATGGTGACTGCAGCCATGAAATTAAAAGACACTTGCTCCTTGGAAGAAAAGTAATGACCAACCTAGACAGCATATTAAAAAGCAGAGGCATTAATTTGCCAACAAAAGTTCATCTAATCAAAGCTATGGCTTTTCCAGTAGTCATGTATGGATGTGAGAGTTGGACTATAAAGGAATCTGAATGCCGAAGAATTGAAGCCTTTAAATTGTGGTGTTGGAGAAGACTCTTGAGAGTTCCTTGGATTGCAAGGAGACCCAATCAGTCCATCCTAAAGAAAATCAGTCCTGAATATTCATTGGAAGGACAATGCTGAAACTGAAACTCCAATAGTTTGGCCACCTGATGAGAAGAACTGACTCATTTGAAAAGCCCCTGATGCTGGGAAAGATTGAAGGCAGGAGGAGAAGGGGATGACAGAGGATGAGATGTCCATCACTGACTTGATGGACATGAGTTTGAGTAAGCTCTGGGAGTTGGTTATGGACAGAGAAGCCTGGCGTGCTGCAGTCTATGGGGTCACAAAGAGTCAGACACAACTGAGTGACTGAACTGAACAATCAGCCTTCCCTTTCTAACTTCTAACATAGCAAGCTTCAATTGTTGCTAAATAAGCAATACTTAATTCACTTAACACACTTAGTTTTTCTAACTAGTTCTTTATTTTCTTTCACAACTGAATCAATGGAGTTGAATTGCTCTTAATACATTTTGTCATTTAGCATTTCTGAGATCTAGTTTGGCCTGCAACTTAATACCACTAGTCACTAGTGTTCCCATCCTGATCAAAACCTAATGTTCTTTTCCTTGGTTCTTTTCTTCTTGATCTTCTGATTTTTTTTTACTTTTCCATTGCTTCTCCCTCTGTAACCTCTGTTTCCTCATTGAATCCTGGGGATTAAATATTACTGGTTCTAATTCCTAAATCTTTGACTATATTTTACACCACCCATGAGATCTAACATAATATCTTCTAAAACATATTCCAGAAAGCCACAGCACCTCGGGAAAGAAAAAGAAAAAAAAAGAGAGAAATATTATTAGATATAATCAGCCATCCATATACAATGGTTCCACATCTGTGAATTCAGACAATCACAGATAGAAAATATTTTTTAAAAACTCCAGAAAGCTCCAAAAAGCAAAAATTGAACTTGTCTCTTGCAGGCAACCATTTATACAGCATTTGCCTTGCATTAGGTGTTATAAGTAATCTAGAAATTATTTAAAGTATGTGGGAGGATATGTGTAAGTTATATACAAATACTATGTCCCATTATACAAGGGACTTGAGCATCTACAAATTTTGATTATCGATGGAGTGGAAGGAATCCCCCAGGGATACCAAGGAAAAGTTGTAAATTTAGGCAACACACGCTCAGAGTTCTTCACTTTAAAGTCTTTAATATGCTAATATGCATCATGTATAACAGGGAAGAAATCACAACATATGGCATTTACCAGGCCTGCAAATCTCATGGTATAAGCCTTGAGCAAGTAATAAGACATTAAAAATTGCCATGCCTAGCATGGGGACTCCAGTAATTCAGATGTCTTCCCCTTACTTAGTTTCCTCATCTGTTTTATTTCTGTATAGTTTTCCACTCTCATCTTTGAAATTTAGCACAGATTTTGCCACTCTATAAAATATCAGTTTATTTCATGCCCATCATTATAACAGTTGTACAAGTGCAGGCTCAGTCCCTCAATGGTGTCCGACTCTCTGCAGCCCCATAAACTGCAGTCAACCAGGTTACTCTGTCCTTGGAATTTCCCCGGGGGAGGATATTGACGTGTGTAGCCATGTCAATATCCTACTCCAGGGGATCTTCCTTACCCAGGGACTGAATCTGCAACTCTGGCTTCTCCTGCACTAGCATATGTATTCATTACCACTCAGTTCAGTTCAGTAACACCAAAATTTCAACACAATATGCCTTAACTTGAGAGACAGCTTTCTCCTAGAAGCAAGAGGAATTACTTTTAGTGTAACATGTATTTTAACAATAATTTTGAGAGAAAACAGGGGTGAAAATAATGTTAAAAAAAATCATCTTGGAGGGGAGCATAGCTCTGAATTATCGAAATATTCCAATCTTCCATTCTGTGGTCGGAGGGGAAAACTGAATCTCAAAGTACCAATTATGGGTTATAGCTAGTATGTTCAAGATGACTAGAAGTACTCTGCATCGGATACAGAACACTGTGGTCAGACTAGGAGGAAGGTAGGCACTTTAAAAAGTTTCAACAGTTAAATTAAACCAAGCTCCCTTCATACCCAAAGGAAGAATGTCTTCAAACTCTAGTGAAAGCATAAATTTCCAGTCAATGTGACAGAATGGCATAATCAATAACAAATTGCAATGAGTCTAGGAGCTATTTTATTAATTCTTTCTTTAGTTAATATGGTTATCTATCATCTTTCTGGAGCTATGCCAAAAGTGATGTTCCCTGATTTCCAGGGGAGAAGTTGGCAAGAAGTATCAAGGTCTGTCCACATTTATGAAACTAAGAACTTAAGACTATACTGTTTGCAATTCAAGAACCAAGAAAGGAAAAATGGTAAACAAGCATCCATTACCTTAAAATTACTTTTTCATGTAAAGAAAAGAAAGCACACAAGAGCATTCATGCCTGATAAATGAAGAGGTATAAGGGTATACATATTTCTAGTTCATTTTACATGTGATTTATTTTAACAAACTTTCTATACCGATTTTTAACTTGGATTTTCCAACTCATATGTGGTATATTAACTTGCAAAATAAATGTGCTTTCAATTTTGTTTTAGTATGAAAGTCATGGGTATTTGATCAATACTAAATGAATATTAAAAACATATTTCTCTAGAATCAAAAATATGAAGTACCATAAGGAAGGAAGCATAGCTTTTTTGCCATTAATCATTTAAAGATATTTGATAGTTGTACTGCCTGCTGGATCTTTTGGGGCAGTGAAATCTTTCTACTATTTTTTTCATATTTAAAAATAATGAGCAGATTGGAATTCAGCCTGTTCAGCTGTCAAGGTATAGAATCTTACAACAGGAAAGATTGTCTAGGGTGTTGTTTCAGTTCATTAAACGAAACATATGTCTTTTCAAAATCCTTATTTACGGTGATTTGATATGAGAGATGGTTGAAAAGCCTTGGGAGAATGATTTTCATTGGAAAGGTGACTATACATCCAGGTCCTCCAAAGTATACTTTAAGTCATTTGTGGCAAAAAAAATTAGAATCTTAGATCATGTGATGAATTAATTTCATAACAGCTTAGATAACCTAGAGTACCCAGCTATTCCAACAAAAAAACATTAATCTTGGTGATGGTGTGAAGATTTTTTGGTAAATGTGATTAACTCTACAATCAATTGATTCCAGGGGATCTTCCTTACCCAGGGACTGAATCTGCAACTCTGGCTTCTCCTGCACTAGCATATGTATTCATTACCACTCAGTTCAGTTCAGTAACACCAAAATTTCAACACAATATGCCTTAACTTGAGAGACAGCTTTCTCCTAGAAGCAAGAGGAATTACTTTTAGTGTAACATGTATTTTAACAATAATTTTGAGAGAAAACAGGGGTGAAAATAATGTTAAAAAAAATCATCTTGGAGGGGAGCATAGCTCTGAATTATCGAAATATTCCAATCTTCCATTCTGTGGTCGGAGGGGAAAACTGAATCTCAAAGTACCAATTATGGGTTATAGCTAGTATGTTCAAGATGACTAGAAGTACTCTGCATCGGATACAGAACACTGTGGTCAGACTAGGAGGAAGGTAGGCACTTTAAAAAGTTTCAACAGTTAAATTAAACCAAGCTCCCTTCATACCCAAAGGAAGAATGTCTTCAAACTCTAGTGAAAGCATAAATTTCCAGTCAATGTGACAGAATGGCATAATCAATAACAAATTGCAATGAGTCTAGGAGCTATTTTATTAATTCTTTCTTTAGTTAATATGGTTATCTATCATCTTTCTGGAGCTATGCCAAAAGTGATGTTCCCTGATTTCCAGGGGAGAAGTTGGCAAGAAGTATCAAGGTCTGTCCACATTTATGAAACTAAGAACTTAAGACTATACTGTTTGCAATTCAAGAACCAAGAAAGGAAAAATGGTAAACAAGCATCCATTACCTTAAAATTACTTTTTCATGTAAAGAAAAGAAAGCACACAAGAGCATTCATGCCTGATAAATGAAGAGGTATAAGGGTATACATATTTCTAGTTCATTTTACATGTGATTTATTTTAACAAACTTTCTATACCGATTTTTAACTTGGATTTTCCAACTCATATGTGGTATATTAACTTGCAAAATAAATGTGCTTTCAATTTTGTTTTAGTATGAAAGTCATGGGTATTTGATCAATACTAAATGAATATTAAAAACATATTTCTCTAGAATCAAAAATATGAAGTACCATAAGGAAGGAAGCATAGCTTTTTTGCCATTAATCATTTAAAGATATTTGATAGTTGTACTGCCTGCTGGATCTTTTGGGGCAGTGAAATCTTTCTACTATTTTTTTCATATTTAAAAATAATGAGCAGATTGGAATTCAGCCTGTTCAGCTGTCAAGGTATAGAATCTTACAACAGGAAAGATTGTCTAGGGTGTTGTTTCAGTTCATTAAACGAAACATATGTCTTTTCAAAATCCTTATTTACGGTGATTTGATATGAGAGATGGTTGAAAAGCCTTGGGAGAATGATTTTCATTGGAAAGGTGACTATACATCCAGGTCCTCCAAAGTATACTTTAAGTCATTTGTGGCAAAAAAAATTAGAATCTTAGATCATGTGATGAATTAATTTCATAACAGCTTAGATAACCTAGAGTACCCAGCTATTCCAACAAAAAAACATTAATCTTGGTGATGGTGTGAAGATTTTTTGGTAAATGTGATTAACTCTACAATCAATTGATTTTAAGTAAAGGACGTTATCTTTGATAATTTAGATGGGTCTATTCCAATCAGTTGAAACTCTCGAAAAAAAAAAAAAAAGAGAGATTTCATTGAAAAAGAAGAAATTCCACCTGTGACTGCAGAATCAGCTTCTGCTCTAGAGTTTCCAGCCTGAAATAATGGGTTTTGGATTTGCCATGCTAGCCAATCTCATAAGCTAGATCCTTGTAATAAATCATTTAGATTATATATGAATATATATATATTCATATAAGCATGCATTCATACACTTACACAGTATATATGTATGTTTTCAGTTAGAGTATTTTGTGTCTAATTATAAATAATGTATATTTCTTTTTTGTTGAGGACTAATTGCACAATATAATTGTGTGTGTGTGTGTGTCTTCCACTGGTTAACCCTGATTGATTCAGTGCACATACTATGCACTGTTCAGCTGTTCCCCCAAAGACATGTTTTCTGGTCACCTTCAATATCATACATCATTTTCCATCATCATCTAGCACAGTACCATGTCTATTTTCTCATAAAATTTATAACAGTCTACAAAATTTTAATTGTTTAATTTTTTATTGCCTTTCTGCACTAATGTAAAATTTTCTGAGGTTAGGCATCCTCTCTCTTCCAATGCTGTATCCTTTAGACTAAACACAGTGTTTGACTCATAGTGTTTGACATATAGTGTTTGACTCATAGTAGGTGCTCATTTTGTTAGATGAATGAAAATAAATGAATTAGCTCATTTAATCCTATAAAACCTTTGTAATGTGTAATCTGTTATGCTCATCTTACAAATCTCAGAGAAATGAAGTGATTTACCTCAAGTCATACAACTACTAAGTGAGGGAACTAAGATATAAATCCAAATTTTTCTATTTCCAAATCCATTGTTTCTTTTACACAAGGTTTTGTCATGAATGGGTGCTGGATTTTGTCAAATGCTTTTTCTATGTCTATTAATAAGACCATGAGATTTTTCTTTTTTTAGCCCTTTGATGTGATAGACTATATGAAGTGATTCTCTTCTTTTAAGTCCAGTGCTTTTTGAGCTCATATGCTTTAACTTGTAAATTCCTACACTAGCAATCACTTTTTGCTCTAATTCTTGACCCCTGATTTAATACAGATACTGTTTTCAGGGTTAATGTTATAGCCATAGGAAAAAAGAAGATAACTGGGAAGACCTTAAGGTCAATTACATGAGTTTAAAAAATATAAATTTGAGCAACAAACAAAGAAAAACTTGTCAAAGTTTGTTCTCAAAACTTTTTGGTCCCAAAAAGCCGAGGGTCTCTGACTTTCATATTTTGCAAAGTATCTCTAAAAAATAAGATCTCTTTAAAGAATATAACCACTATACCATTATCACTCTCAAAAATAAATATAGTAGTTCTGATTAGTGTTAGTTGCTAGTCCTGTCCAACTCTTTGTGACCCCACAGACTGTATCCTGCCAGGCTCCTCTGTCCATGGAATTTCCAGGCAAGAATACTGGAGTGGGTTGCCATTTCCTTCTCCGAGGGATCTTTCTGACCCAGGGATCGAACCCTGGTCTCTTGCATTGCAGACAGATTCTCTACTGTCTGAGCCACTAGGGAAGCCCTTAATATCATTGAATATCCAGTCTGCATTCACATGTCTTTGATATTATCATATTATTAAATACATTATTTACTGAATCTTCCTCCAACATTTTATTATAAACATTTTCATACAACAAAGTCAGAATTATTTTATAGTGAACACTTATTTACAGATGCTCTGACTGAAATTAATATTATAACTTCTGTTTTGTTTTCTTTTGATTAGTGCTGGCCTGGCATATTTTCTTCCATCCATTTACTTTTAATCTATATTTGTATATCTATTGAAAGTGGGGTTTCTTGTACACAGTATATACTTGGGTGTTTTTTTTTTTTTAATTTATTCATTTTTTTACTGAAGGATAACTGCTTTACAGATTTTTTTGGTTTTCTGTCAAACCTCAACACGAATCAGTCATAGGTTTTGAACCAACAATTTCTGTCATTTAAGTGGGACTTTTAGACAATTGACATTCAGCATGATTGTTGACATAGATTCAGCTCAGTTCAGTTCAGTCGCTCAGTCATGTCCGACTCTTTGCGACCCCATGAATCACAGCATGCCAGGCCTCCCTGTCCATCACCATCTCCCAGAGTTCACTGAAACTCACGTCCATCGAGTTGGTGATGCCATCCAGCCATCACATCCTCTGCCGTCCCCTTTTCCTCCTGCCCCAAATCCTTCGTCACCATATTTGTTGCCCTAATTTTTTGTTCTTATTTCTACTTTCTCTACTTTTGTGGTTTTATGTATTTTCTTTTCTTTCTTTCTTTCTTTCTTTTTTTTTTTTTTAGAGCAGGGAAGGGATGGGAAAGGAGGCCAGGAAATTGTTGCCAGCTATAAAAGTCTTAGCAATTGTTTTAGATGTTTGTTTGTAGACTGACATTATTCTTACTCTGTCTTTAAATAAGTTTGGGTGTGAGTTCTTGCTTTCTCAGCACAAAACCATAAAAAGACATGGAGGAAAGTAAAAGGAAGCCCCGTCTGCCTCTCAAGCATGCTAACTTCTTTTTTTACTTTAATTGAGCATTTTATGATTCCATTTTGTTCTTTCTTAGCATATTAGTTATACTTGTTATTATTTGAGGTTTTGCTGACAACTCAGCTGGTAAACAATCCACCTGCAATGCAGGAGACCCTGGTTTGATTCCTGGGTCTGGAAGATCCACTGGAGAAGGGATAGGCCACCCACTCCAGTATTCATGCCTGGAGAATCCCCATGAACAGAGAAGCCTGCCAGGCTACAGTTCATGGGGTTGCAAAGAGTTCAACATGACTGAGCGACTAAGCTTAGCACATTATTATTTTACTGTTTTTAGAGGTTACTCTAAAGTGTGCACTAGACATTTGCCAACCAGTCAATCCTAAAGGAAGTCAGCACTGAATATTCAGTGGAAGGACGGACGCTGGAGCCGAAGCTCCAATACTTTGGCCAACTGAAGCAAAGAGATAACTGATTGGAAAAGACCTTGATTCTGGAAAAGACTGAAGGTGAAAGAGACAGGGGCAGCAGAGGATGACACGGTTAGATAGCATCACTAACTCAGTGTACATGAATTTGAGCAAATTCCAGGAGACAGTGAAGGATAGGGAAGCCAGGTTTGCTGCAGTCCATGAGGTAAAGAAGAGTTGAACGTAACTTTGTGACTGAACACACAGACATTTACATCTAATCTAATTTCACTTTAAAATAACACTATACCACTTAGCATGGGCGGCTGCGACTGGAGCACTTAGCGCAGCCGAGAGGAGTTACCCCAGCCTGAGGTCAGGGGCAGGGGCTGGGAGGAACTACCCCACGCCCGAAACCAGGGACGTGGGGAGGAGCTACCCCACATCCAAGGAGCAGTGGCTGCGTGGGCGCAGGAGGGCCTAGATGAGCCACCCCACGTTCAAGGTCAGGAGGGGTGGCGGTAATGAGATACCCCTCCGTGGTAAGGAGCAGCAGCTGTGATTTGTTGGAGCAGCCATGAAGAGATACCCCACATCCAAGGTAAGAGAAACCCAAGTAAGATGGTAGGTATTGCAAGAGGGTATCAGAGGGCAGACACACTGAAACCATACTCACAGAAAGCTAGTCAATATAATCCCACTAGGACCACAGCCTTGTCTATCTCAGTGAAACTAAGCCATGCTCGTGGGGCAACCCAAGATGGGCGGGTCATGGTGGAGAGGTCTGACAGAATGTGGTCCACTGGAGAAGGGAATGGCGAATCACTTCAGTATTCTTGCCTTGAGAACCCCATGAACAGTATGAAAAGGCCAAAGGATAGGATATTGAAAGAGGAACTCCCCAGGTCAGTAGGTGCCCAATATGCTACTGGAAATCAGTGGAGAAATAACTCCAGAAAGAATGAAGGGATGGAGCCAAAGCAAAAACAATACCCAGTTGTGAGTCATCTGCATATCTGAGGTTATTGATATTTCTCCCGGCAATCTTGATTCCAGCTTGTGTTTCTTCCAGTCCAGCGTTTCTCATGATGTACTCTGCATATAAGTTAAATAAGCAGGGTGACAATATACAGCCTTGACGCACTCCTTTTCCTATTTGGAACCAGTCTGTTGTTCCATGTCCAGTCCTAACTGTTGCTTCCTGACCTGCATACAGATTTCTCAAGAGGCAGGTTAGGTGGTCTGGTATTCCCATCTCTTTCAGAATTTTCCACAGTTTATTGTGATCCACACAGTCAAAGGCTTTGGCATAGTCAATAAAGCAGAAGTAGATGTTTTTCTGGAACTCTCTTGCTTTTTCCATGATCCAGCGGATGTTGGCAATTTGATCTCTGGTTCCTCTGCCTTTTCTAAAGCCAGCTTGAACATCAGGGAGTTCACGGTTCACGTATTGCTGAAGCCTGGCTTGGAGGATTTTGAGCATTACTTTACTAGCATGTGAGATGAGTGCAATTGTGCGGTAATTGGAGCATTCTTTTGCATTGCCTTTCTTTGGAATTGGAATGAAAACTGACCTTTTCCAGTCCTGTGGCCACTGCTGAGTTTTCCAGATTTGCTGGCAGATTGAGTGCAGCACTTTCACAGCATCATCTTTCAGGATTTGAAACAGCTCAACTGGAATTCCATCACCTCCACTAGCTTTGTTCGTAGTGATGCTTTCTAAGGCCCACTTGACTTCACATTCCAAGATGTGTAAGGTGTAGAGGTTTGAAATTTTTCAGGGGCAATGATTAACCCAGAGTTTTCTAAGCATTGTTGAGCTATATCAAACACGTGTTGATCTTCTAAAACAGATGGAGCCGAAAACAATATATCATCCATATAATGAAAAACAAGAAAGTCAGGAAATTGTTTTCTCACAGACTCAAGGGCTTTAGCTAGGTAGTATTAACACACGGTGGAAGAATTCATCATTCCTTAAGGTAGCACAGTCCATTGATATCGTTTATGAGGCCCGATGTGATTAGGAAAAGGGAGAGAGAAAGCGAATCTCTCTCAGTCTAAAGGGTGTAAAGGTATATTTAAAAAGCAATCTTGTAAATCAATAATAATAATTTGCCAATTTTGAGGAATAGTAGTAGGTGATGGGATCCCTGGTTGCAATGCACGCATAGGTTTCATAGATGCATTAACTTTTCTTATGTCTGTTAAGAGATGCCATTTGTTAGATTTCTTTTTTATAACAAAAATAGGAGAGACCCAAAGAGAGCAAGATTCCTCAATATGTTTCAATTCTAATTGTGTGTGTATAAGTTCTTTAGCAGCCTGTAGTTTCTCTTTCATAAGGGGCCACTGCTCTGTCCAAATAGGCTCGTCATTCTTCCAAGCTATTTTAATAATTGCATTATTTGTTAAATGAGCAGTGGCCCCTAGGAAAAATGTGGAATGTATATCTGAGTTTGCCATTGCATGAGTAAGTGCCTTCCTATTAGATTAAGGGGTTCATCTATCACATAAGGTCTTAATGTTGCAGGTTGGCCTTCTGGCCCCTCACATGGATAGATTTGAGTACTCTGATAAACCTCTTGTATTTTGGTTCAAATAATTCCTGCAATTTGGCAAAGGATTTTTTGTATAGGCCAAGATTTGGGCCATAAATTTTTGGATATAATAGTAATATCAGATCCAGTGTTGAGGAGACCAGAAATTTTTCACCATTAATTTTGATATTTATATTTGGTCGGGAATATTCAGTTACCAATGATGCCCATAAGGATTGTTTTTGATCTGTACTGCCAAATCGGCCTGTTCGTACATTATTAGAGGAGTTAATAGAGATATAAGGTTAAAGAAGTAATTGAACAATTTTGTCCCCCTTTTTGAATTGCCATAGACTCTGAGATGACATCATAATTCAAATCTCTCCTTTATAATCCGAATCAATTACTCCAGGGTGAACAGTAATTCCTTTAGAAATCAAACTAGATCAGCCAAGTAAAAGACCAAAGGTTTGTGGGGGCAGGGGTCCAAAAAGTCTGGTAGGTATTCTAGAAGGGACTGCTTGAGGGTAAAGGAGAAAATCATTTAGGGCTGGTATATCGATGGCAGCACTGCTGGATGTTGAGGGTTTGAGGGAAAAGATGGAATTTGCCCTTGGTTTTTGTTGAAGGGGACCTGGTGGGGGGTCCCCTGCTTGGAGTTTCCAGGAAGAGGTGTTCCTTCAATATCAAATCTAAATTTACAATCTTTGGCCCAATGCATTCCTCTATGGCAATGAGGGCAAATTTTTGGAGGTTTTTTATTAGCCTTCTTAGGGCAGTCCCTTTTTAAATGGTCTTATCCCCACATGTAAAACATCTTTCATTTCCCCTTTTAAAGGCAGCAGCCATTGTTTCAGCTAGTATTTGCATCTTTTGAGTTTCTGATTCTAGATTGCGATAAGCCTTCAAATAATCAATAATAGTCCCAGTATCAAGAATTGGAGCTATAGCCTTTTGACATTCCTGATTTGCATTCTCATTAGCCAGTAATTTCTCTAGTTGTCTTTTGGCTTTTTCTGTGGTTACAGTATAAGAAATAGCAGTTTCCAATCTAGCTTAAAAATCAGCATGATTTTCATTAGGTCCTTGTAGTATTTTAGTGTAGCTACCTGCAGACTCTCCTTGAGGAGTAATTCAAACCCAAGTTTCAAGGGCCATTGTTTTTAATTGTTCATGCAACAAGGGAGGGCATTGTATTTGAGATTCTATGGCATCAAACTGTCTGGTGTCAGTTAACATTTCAAAAGTAATTTGGTTTTCAGTTCAGTTCAGTTCAGTTCAGTTCAGTCACTCAGTCGTGTCCGACTCTTTGCGACCCCATGAATCGCAGCACGCCAGGCCTCCCTGTTCATCACCATCTCTCGGAGTTCACTCAGACTCACATCCATTGAGTCAGTGATGCCATCAAGCCATCTCATCCTCGGTCGTCCCCTTCTTCTCCTGCCCCCAATCCCTCCCAGCATCAGAGTCTTTTCCAATGAGTCAACTCTTCGCATGAGATGGCCAAAGTACTGGAGTTTCAGCTTTATCATCATTCCTTCCAAAGAAATCCCAGGGTTGATCTCCTTCAGAATGGACTGNCAGTCATCTCATCCTCGGTCGTCCCCTTCTCCTCCTGCCCCCAATCCCTCCCAGCATCAGAGTCTTTTCCAATGAGTCAACTCTTCGCATGAGGTGGCCAAAGTACTGGAGTTTCAGCTTTAGCATCATTCCTTCCAGGTTATGGTTTTTCCAGTGGCATCCCACTCCAGTACTCTTGCCTGGAAACGCCCATGGACAGAGGAGCCTGGTGGGCTGCAGTCCATAGGGTCGCTGAGTCAGACACAACTGAGTGACTTCACTTTCACTTTTCACTTTCTGCATTGGAGAAGGAAATGGCAACCCACTCCAGTGTTCTTGCCTGGAGAATCCCAGGGATGGCGGAGCCCAATGGGCTGCCGTCTGTGGGGTCACACAGAGTCAGACACGGCCGAAGTGACTTAGCCGCAGCAGTATGTATGGATGTGAGAGTTGGACTGTGAAGAAAGCTGAGCACTGTAGAATTGATGCTTTTGAACTGTGGTGTTGGAGAAGACTCTTGAGAGTCCCTTGGATTGCAAGGAGATCCAACCAGTCCATTCTGAAGGAGATCAGCCCTGGGTGTTCTTTGGAAGGACTGATGCTGAAGCTGAAACTCCAGTACTTTGGCCACCTCATGTGAAGGGTTGACTCATTGGAAAAGATGTTGATGCTGGGAGGGGTTGGGGGCAGGAGGAGAAGGGGACAACAGAGGATGAGATGGTTGGATGGCATCCCTGACTCAATGGATGTGAGTCTGAGTGAACTCTTGGGGTTGGTGATGAACAGGGAGGCCTGGCGTGCTGCGATTCATGGGGTCGCAAAGAGTCGGACACGACTGAGTGACTGAACTGACTGACTGATACCTCTTTATGGGTAGTGTGAATACCTTATAATTACAAAATTATTTTATTTCTTCCTCCTGTACCTTTATCATTGCTGTTATTCATTTCACTTATATATAAGCATATATATGTATGTGCATGCTCAGTCACTTAGTCGTGTCTGCATCTTTGCCTTCCCATGATCTGTAGCCCCCCAGGCTCCTCTTGTCCATGCGATCTTCCAGGCAAGAATACTGGAGCAGGTTGCCATTTCTTGCTCCAGGAGATCGTCCCAACCCAGCGATCGAACCCTTGTCTCTTACATCTCTCACATTCGCAGGTGATTCTTTACCACTGTTCCACCTGTGAAACTATAAGCATGCATAGGCATGTATTTATGTATAAAATGTATACACAAGCAGAAGGCATCGTTGGTATTTTACTTTTAACAAACAAGTACCTTCATGCACTCTCAGTCACTTAACACTTTCTTAATCTTTGTGACCCTGTGGACATTAGCCCACTTGGTTTCTTTCTCCATAGAATTCTGCAGGCAATACTGGAGTGGCTTCCTGTGCCCGCCTCCAGGGGATATTCCCAATCTAGGAATTGAACCCATGTCTCCTGTGTCTCCTGCATTGCAGGTGGATTCTTTATTCACTTAGCCACCCGGGAAACCTCAACAAACTAGTTCAGTTCAGTTCAGTCGTTGAGTCTGACTCTTTGCAACCCCATTGACTGCAGTTTTCTGGTTTTCCTGTGCATCACCAACTCCAGGAGTTTAATCAAACTCATGTCAATCAAGTCTGTGATGCCATCTAACCATCTCATCCTCTGTTGTCCCCTTCTCTTCCCACCTTCAGTCTTTCCCAGCATCAAGGTCTTTTCCAGTGAGTCAGTTCTTCCCAATCGGTGGCCAAAGTATTGGAGTTTCAGCTTCTGCATCAGTCCTTCCAATGAATATTCAGGACTGATTTCCTTAGGATGAATGGGTTGGATCTCCTTGCAGTCCAAGGGACTCTCAAGAGTCTTCTCCAACACCATACAGTTCAAACAAATCAATTTTTGGTGCTCAGCTTTCTTCATAGTCCAACCCTCACATCCATACATGACCATTGGAAAAGCCATAGCTTTGACTAGATGGGTCTTTGTTGGCAAAGTAATGTCTCTGCTTTTTAATATGCTGTCTAGGTTGGTCATAACATTTCTTCCAAGGAACAAGTGTCTTTTAATTTCATGGCTGCAGTAAACCATCTGCAGTGATTTTGGAGCCCCCCAAAATAAAGTCTGTCACTCTTTCCACTATTTTCCCATCTATTTGCCATGAAGCGATGGGACCAAATGCCATAATCTTAGTTTTCCGAATGTTGACCTTTAAGCCAGCTTTTTCACTCTCCTCTTTCACTTGCATCAAGAGGCTCTTTAGTTCTTCTTCACTTTCTGCCATAACGGTGGTGTCATCTGAGAGGTTATTGATATTTCTGAGGTTATTCAATATCTGAGGTTATTGATATTTCTCCTTGCAATCTTGGTTCCAGTTGTGCTTCATACAGTCCAGCATTTTTAATGATGTGCTCTGCATAGAAATTAAATAAGCAGAGTGACAATATACAGCCTTGACTTACTCCTTTTCCTATTTAGAACCTGTCTGTTGTTCCAAGTCCTGTTCTAACTGTTGCTTCTTGATCTGAGTAAAGATTTCTCAGGAGGCAGGTCAGGTGATTTGGTATTCCCATCTCTTTAAGAATTTTCCACAGTTTGTTGTGATCCACACAGTTAAAGGCTTTGGTGTAGTCAATAAAGCAGAAATAGATGTTTTTCTGGAACTCTTGCTTTTTCAATGATCCCACACATGTTGGCAATATGATCTCTGGTTCCTCTGCTTTTTCTGAATCCAGCTTGAACAATGGGAAATTCACGGTTCATGTATTGCTGAAGCCTGGCTTGGAGAATTTTGAGCATTACTTTACTAGCGTGTGAGATGAGTGCAATTGTGCGGTAGTTTGAGCATTCTTTGGCATTGCCTTTCTTTGGGATTGGAATGAAAACTGACTTTTTCCAGTCCTGTGGCCACTACTGAGTTTTTCAAATTTGCTGGCATATTGAGTGCAGCACTTTCACAGCATCATCTTTCAGGATTTGAAATAGCTCTACTGGAATTCCATCATCTCCACTAGCTTTGTTCGTAGTGATGCTTCCTAAGGCCCACTTGACTTCACATTCCAGGATGTCTGGCTCTAGGTGAGTGATCACACCACTGTGATTATCTGGGTCATGAAGATCTTTTTTGTATAGTTCTTCTCTGTATCCTCCACCTCTTCTTAATATCTTCTGCTTCTGTTAGGTCCATACCATTTCTGTCCTTTATTGAGCCCGTCTTCACATGAAATTTTCCCTTGGTATCTCTAATTTTCTTGAAGAGGTTTCTTACCTTTCCCATTCTATTGTTTCCCTCTATTTCTTTGCATTGATCACTGAAGAAGGCTTTCTTATCTCTCCTTGCTATTCTTTGGAACTCTGCATTCAAATGGGCATATCTTTCCTTGTCTTCTTTCTCTTTCACTTCTCTTCTTTTCACAGCTATTTGTAAGGGCTCCTCAGACATTATAAGAGACAGTCTTTGCATTGATCACTGAAGAAGGCTTTCTTATCTCTCCTTGCTATTCTTTGGAACTCTGCATTCAAATGGGCATATCTTTCCTTGTCTTCTTTCTCTTTCACTTCTCTTCTTTTCACAGCTATTTGTAAGGGCTCCTCAGACAGCCATTTTGTCTTTTTGCATTTTTTTTTCTTGGGGATGGTCTTGATCCCTGTCTCCTGTACAATTTCAAGAATCTCCGTCCATAGTTCTTCAGGCACTCTATCAGATCTAATCCCTTGAATCCATTGATCACTTCCACTGTATAATTGAAAGGGATTTGATTTTGGTCATACCTGAATGGTCTAGTGGTTTTCCCCACTTTCTTCAATTTAAGTCTGAACTTGGCAATAAGGAGTTCATGATCTGAGCAACAGTCAGCTCCTGGTCTTATTTTTGCTGACTATATAGAGCTTCTCCATCTTTGGTTGCAAAGACTATAATCAATCTGATTTCGGTGTTGACCATCTGGTGATGTCCATGTGTAGAGTCTTCTCTTGTGTTGTTGGAAGAAGGTGTTTGTTATGACCAGTGCATTCTCTTAGTAAAACTCTATTTGCCTTTGCCCTGCTTCATTCTGTACTCCAAGGCCAAATTTGCCTGTTACTCCAGTTGTTTCTTGAGTTCCTACTTTTGCATTCCATTCCCTTATAATGAAAAATACATATTTTGGGGGTGTTAGTTCTAGAAGGTCTTATAGGTTTTCATAGACCCATTCAACTTCAACTTCTTCAGCATTACTGATTGGGGCATAGACTTGGATTACCTGATATCGAATGGTTTGCCTTGGAAAAGAACAGAGATCATTCTGTCATTTTTGAGATTGCATCCAACAAACTAGTACCTGGTATCAATTAAGAAAAAGAAAAATTTCACCTCACTTTTCACTTATTCTTTCTCTGATGTTCCTTCTTACTTTTGTAGACTTGAGTTCTGACCTATATTATTTTCTACCTTGCCAGAAAAACCTCTTTCATCATTTCTTCCAGTTCAGATCAACTGACAAAAAAATTCTCTCAGTTTTTGTTTGCTTGAAAAAGTCTTTATCTCTCCTTCACTTAGAAGGATAAATTTGCAAGGTACAGAATTCTACATTGATATCTTTCTCTCCTGAATGCTTTAAATATTTCACTTGATTCTCTTCTTGCTTGAATCATTTCTCAAGATAATCAGACATAATTCTTATCTTTGTTTCTCTATAGATAAGGTGTCCCCTGCCTGACCCCAGCTTCTTTCAGGATTTTTTCTTTATTTTTTATGTAATTTGAAAATGAATGCCTACATACAGTTCTTTTTCTCCTGTATTTATAATGCTTGGTGTTCTCTGAACTCTCTGGACCTGGTTTTTGGTAACAGCCATTAATTTGAAGAAAATTTCAGTGATTCTGTTTTGTCAAATATTTCTTCTGTTCCTTTCTATCTTTCTTTGCCTTCTGGTGTTAGCATTATACATGTTACACCTTTTGTAGTTGTCCCAGTTCTTAAATATTGTGTTCTTCCTTTTTTTTTTTTTTTTTCATTATGTGTGTTTTTCTTTTTTTCCAGTTTTTGCGATTTCTATTGATGTGTCCCCAGAGATTCTCTCCTCAGGTGGGTTCAACATACAAATAAGCCCATCAAAGGAATTCTCCACTTCTCTTGCAGTGTTTATCTCTAGCATTTGTTTTTGCTTCCTTTTTAGGATTTCCTTCTCTGATTACATTCCTCATCCATTTGTGCATGTTGTTTATACATTAAATCCCTTAGAAGAATTGTTTTACATTCCTAGTCTGGTAATTCCAGCATCCCTGCTATGTCTGACTTTATGCTTGCTCTGTGTCTTCAGACTGGTTAGTGGACATGATGCACTGCTGTAAATGCATCATGCAATGCCTGATGAACTGCTCTAAATAAGTCTTTAGTAATATATTAGTGATATGTGGAATAGGAGAAAAATTCTGTGGAAAAGGAGTACATCAAGGCTGTATAGTGTCACCCTGCTTATTTAACTTATATGCAGAGTACATCATGAGAAACGCTGGACTGGAAGAAACATAAGCTGGAATCAAGATTGCCGGGAGAAATATCAATAACCTCAGATATGCAGATGACACCACCCTTATGGCAGAAAGTGAATGACATTACTTTGCCAACTAAGGTCCGTCTAGTCAAGGCTATAGTTTTTCCTGTGGTCATGTATGGATGTGAGAGTTGGACTGTGAAGAAGGCTGAGTGCCGAAAATTGATGCTTTTGAACTGTGATGTTGAAGAAGACTCTTGAGAGTCCCTTAGACTGCAAGGAGATCCAACCAGTCCATTCTGAAGGAGATCAACCCTGGGATTTCTTTGGAAGGAATGATGCTAAAGCTGAAACTCCAGTACTTTGGCCACCTCATGTGAAGAGTTGACTCACTGGAAAAGACTCTGATGCTGAGAGGGATTGGGGGCAGGAGGAGAAGGGGACGACCGAGGATGAGATGGCTGGATGGCATCACGGACTCGATGGACGTGAGTCTGAGTGAACTCCAAGAGATGGTGATGAACAGGGAGGCCTGGTGTGCTGCGATTCATGGGGTCGCAAAGAGTTGGACACGACTGACCAACTGAACTGATGGTGAAATTTCAGTCTTATAGTCAGTCTTCGCTACTGATCTATGAACTTTACAAGAGTTTCTTAGGTATTTTTCCTCTCTTTGCTAGGTGAGCAGGGTGGTGAGAGTGAGCACCTGTCTTTCCATTTGCCACTTATTCACTGGACAGGTCCTTACTACTAATTTCCTATTTAGCAGGTACTATGCTGGTGGCTGGGAGTACTGCAGTAAGTAGGCCAGTTATAGCACCTACCTTCACAGACTCTACTTTTAAGTTGCACTTGCAAATGTTGTAGTAGCCTGTATGCATGTTCAGAGAATCCTAACAAGATCCCCAGTTATTGAACAGGGTCTCCCATCTCTCCTGACTGTTATATGGCTGTGGTAAAGAACCTGCCTGCAAATGCAGAACACACAAGAGACACAGGTCCAATCCCTGGGTCAGGAAGATCCCCTGGAAGAGAGCATAGCAACCCACTCCAATATTCTTGACTGGAGAGTCCCATGGACAGGGAAGCCTGGTGGGCTGCAGTCCATAGGGTTGCAAAGAGTTGGACACAACTGAAGCAACTTAGCATTAAAAATTATCCCCCACCTATCAGAATTCTTTCTCACCGCATCTGGCCTTAGAAATAGTACATAACTGCCCATTAACTCCAAATTCCATAGCATGACATAGTAAGTAAGTCCATGAAAGTCACTTAGTCATGTCTAACTCTTTGCCACCCCGTGGACTATACAGCCCATGGAATTCTCCAGGCCATAATACTGGAGTGGGTAGCCTTTTCCTTCTCCAGGGGATCTTCCCAAGCCAGAGATTTAACCCAGATCTCCCACATTGAGGGAGGATTTTTTACCAGCTGAGCCACCAGGGAAGCCCAAGAATACTGGAGTGGGTAGCCTATCCCTTCTTCAGCAGATCTTCCTGACCCAAGAATCGAACTGGGTTCTCCTGTATTGAAGGCAGATTCTTTACCAGCTGAGCTACTAGGGAAGCCATCGTATGACATACATAGTCTTTTTCTATGTGGTTTAGCCGTGACATTCCAGCTTTATCTCCTACCATTCCCCACCCACCTGTGCAGGCATATCTTGTTTTCTAGCACTTGGCATAGACATCATGTTGTTTTCTTTTGTTTTACAAATTGGACATTTGTGGCCGTCCTAGTAAATCTGTTTACACAATTTTCCCAATGACATTTGCTCATTTTGTGTCTCTGTGTCAAATTTTGACAATTCTTGCAATATTTCAAATTTTTTCATCATTATATTTCTTATGGTGACCTGTGATTAGTGATCTTTGATATTACCATTGCAAAAAGATAACAATTTGCTGAAGACACAGATGATGTTAACATTTGTAGCAGTAGGTATTTTTAATTAAGGTATGTACATTGTTTTTCTAGACACAGTGCTATCACACACTTGCTAGACTACAGTATAGTGTTAACATAACTTTTATATACACTGGGAAACCCAAACAACTTGTGTGACTCACTTTGTTATGATACACACTTTACCATGGTGATCAGGAACCAAATCCACAGTATCTCTGTTATGCCTGTATTCCAACCACACAGAGATTCTTCAGGTTCTCCCAAAGTATCTTACTTTCTGTCTGTTCTGCTTCCTGTACATGGAATACTTTACTTCCTTTTTTTCATCAGGCAAACTCTTACTGACCTGTCATTGCCCATTTAAATGTCCCTTCATGTAAGGCATCTTTACCTTTTTTTTTCTCTCCAGTAAACTGGTCAACTCTCCTCTGGAGTCATAATAATTTATATTTACATGTGTTACAAAGAATATCACATTGTCTTGTAATAATTTGCCTAACTACATTTCACCTTTTGTTTCTCTGATATACTATGTCTTCCTGTTTTGGAACCTTCAGTGCATAGCAAAGGTCCTGCAACATAGAAAGGAATAAACTGATGGTTATTTGAATTGATTTCATTGGAACTAAGACTGTGGTTGAGAAAACTTGGTTTTGGTTATTTGTGATGAGCACTAATTCCTATCCAGAAATGTCATTTAATTAACAGTACCAGCTTCTCATGTTTTTGATGACTAAATATCTAGGCATATAGATTTAATCAGAGTAAGTCACCTTATGAGAATCAAGTGTAGGTCTTTCTCAACATTTTGTTAATTCTGATTTAGAGCAAAGGCTGGACATTTGAAAATAAAATATGATGAGTCACAAGTGCTTAGCATTTTAGCTTTTTAAATACTATAATGTGATTTACCTCAAATCCAGGATTTGGGCAGAGGTTACTCTAGAGATATATGAAAATCCCCATACTCTTCTAAAATAACTGAATGTAGGCCACTCCTGAGGCTGTTTATTTTTACATGATATACAATGAAAACACTATAATTAAGAATGGGTAAACCCAGCTGTGCTTTGGGTTTTATCAAATTTCTCGATGTTGTTTTTGAGTATTTGGAGTCTGTGAAGACTAAAGCCTACTTTTTCCAAGAATTTTCCCTCAATTTTTAAACCAGTGTTTATTTTTAAAGAAGTACAATCCATATGGTTTTGATTCCTTTACACTTAACTCATCTAAATGTAGTTTTGCAAGAACTATTTGAAGTGAAAAGCCTTTTGAAATTTTTATGAGCCTTTTTGTCCTTTTTCTCCCCTCAGAAAAGGAAGCAATACTTTGCCAAGTGTAAACAAAGCTAATCACCATACACTTTTATATTCTAAAATAATGGAACCAGATTGGGTGCTGAATTTCACAAAATAGTTCGTTTATCCCTAGTGAAGTTGTCTAAGCTCCCACAGAGACTGCTTTCTCTAAAGCCCAGCCCGGGTGACGCCAATGTTGTACTATTCAGCCTTTCAGATCTCACATAAAACGGCAGCCAACTGCGCTGTTTCTCAGCCAGGGCTTACTTATGATATCTTTATTTTGTCACAGAAGCCATCAAAGTACAATATGAAATGTCATGACAACCCAGAGAAGTTAGTGATAAAGTATGAGAACGGAGAACTAATGCTGTATCCCTGAATATGTGCTTTCCAGGACTGTCAGACAGGAGGAGGAAATCAAGGAAATCAAATAGCGCAGTGCTTCATTTGTTTGTTTGCAAAGTCGCTTCAGTTGTGTCTGACTCTGTGATCCCATGGACTGTAGCCTGCCAGCCTCCTCCATCCCTGGGATTCTCCAGGCAAGAATAATGGAGTGAGCTGCCATGCCCTCCTCCAGGGGATCTTCCCTACCCAAGGATGGAACCTGCGTCTCTAACATCTCCTGCACTGGCAGGCGGGTTCTTTACCACTAGCACCACCTGGGAAGCCCCATGCTTTCAAAGTCCCACCAGAAGCGTGGTAGATAAGCATGGTGCACAGACTAAAAAGAGCCCGCCGTTTTCCGTAAATAAAGTTTTATTAGAACACACCCACACCCATTCCTCCATATAAAACAAAGGCTTGCTTTTGGGCTATTGTGGCAACTTTTGAGTAATTGTGACAGAGACCAGAGGGAGGGCAATTTACTACCTGGATTTTTACAGAAAAAATATTGCTGACTCCAGATCTAGATGGTATGTAGCTAATAACCATTAGTTTCTCAGCTCTGGCCATAAAACAAAAGCTTGCTGAGTGTCACATTCTCTCTCTACATCAAGGATTAGGAGAACATTTTTTTTTTAAAAAAGAAGATATTATTAGCAAACAAACGTATATTATGAATATGTGTTATTTTTGCTATGACAGTCAAAAATGAACACTTGGTGAAAAGTTCCCAGCTTCTAGCTTCACTGTGACCAAACATTTGGGGTATTTGAAAAATGTATGCAATTCTCCTAACACTAAAGTATTCACGGTAGAGATCTCTTGGCTGACTTGCTTATTTTTTTCTTTTATATTATTAATATAAAAGAAAAATAATAGCCATATTTCATAAACCTTACTTTGTGCCAGTACTTATGCTGTACTTTTTTCTGCATTTTTATATTTAATCCTCAAAAAGTACTTACCTAAGTTGTTTAAGCTGTAGAGATCCGTTTCTTAATTTGTAAAATGTGGATAATAATACTATTATTACCTTTCTCAAAGGGCTATTTTGAAGAATAAAGAATTTAACACGTATATGGTATTTAGGAGAAGGCCTAAGCTATCTGTCAGCCCCAATAAGGAGCCCCCAAAAGCCAGCTGAGCCAGCAGAACTCAATTTATGAAACCTACTGTAGTAAAGCTATGACAAAACTAGACAGAGTATTAAAAAGCAGAGACATCACTTTGCTGACAAAGGCCTGTGTAGTCAAAGCTATGATTTTTCCAGTAGTCATGTATGGATGTGAGAGCTGGACCGTAAAGAAGCACAAGTGCTGAAGAATTGATTCTTTAAAATTGTGGTGCAGAAGACTCTTGAGAGTCCCTTGGACTGCAAGGAGGTCAAACTAGTCAATCTTAAAAGAAATCAACCATGAATATTCTTTGGAAGGACTGATGTTAAAGCTGAAGCTCCAATATTTTGGTCACCTGATGTGAAGAACCAACTGTTTGGGAAAGACCTTGATGCTGGGAAAGATTGAAGGCAAAAGGAGAAGGGGGTGGCAGAGGATAAGATGGTTGGATAGCATCACTAACTCAATGGACGTGAATCTGAGCAAACTCTGGGAGGCAGTAAAGGACAGGGAAGCCTGGCTTGCAGTCCATGGGGTCACAAAGAGTCATACATGCCTTGCTGACTGAACAACTGCAGTAAAAGGAAGTACCATAGTCTTAGGAGAGTCTCAGAGGAAGTCAAGAGGAAGAAAAAATATACATATAGCATATAAATATATATATATATAAAATACCATATATGTGTATTTTATGTATATATATATATGTTTATGTGTGTATCGTATTAGAATTTGGACTGGTGATTTTGGGAGAAGTCTTTAGGAGCAGGTGACTGATAGGGATTAGGCCATATTTGTTGTGAGGGTTATGGACTGGTGGGCACAGTGAGGCAAGGGGCTTGGTATGAGTATTGATCCAGAAGCAGTTAGTCTTGCTAAATGAGTTGCTTTAGTTGTTGTGTCTTCCAGGAACAATTGTAGTTGTTCAACAATGTGTAGTTGTTAATTGTTTACCCAGCCCAAGAATTATTTAGCACAACAGAAAAGTGTGTTGAGTTCATTTTCATATCAGACATTGTAAGGGCTAAATCAGTTCAGTTCAGTTCAGTTGCTCAGTAGCGTCTGACTCTTTGTGTTTCCATGAATCGCAGCACTCCAGGCCTCCCTGTCCATCACCAGCTCCCAGAGTCCACCCAAACCCATGTCTATTGAGTTGGTGATGTCATCCAACCATCTCATCACCTGTCATCCCCTTCTCCTCCTGCCCTCAATCTTTCCCAGCATCAGGGTCTTTTCCAATGAGTCAGCTCTTTGCATCAGGTGGCCAAAGTATATATGTATTAGCAATTTCCACTATTATTTTAAAATTATCATTATTTTACAGATGATACTTAGGTTAGATAACTTTTCCAAGGTCACATAGTCCAGTCATCATTATTGCCCACATTTTGTTCATATCCAAACACGTTCATGTTTGTTCATATCCAAACACATTCTAACTGTAGAATTAGCAAGATAGGTATACTTTAAGCATCTCCTTGCCTAAATCAGCCTCATTCTCTCATATAATAATTTTTCTTTTCTTAATTTTAGTGTGTGTGTTTCTGTATTTTGTATGTTTTGTATTAGTTCAACTGAAATCAGTTAATCTTGATCGAGTTGATGGTGGTACATGAATGGTGTTGGTAGCAGTGGAGGAAAGGGAAGGGGTGATAGGTTAATTTCATCAACCCCCCCTCAAAACTCACAAAAAACATGTCAGTTAGACAGAGGTGCATATCAGACCTATTGCAGTAAGAAGGAACACTACCTGGACAGTTTTAGTTAGGTCTCTGAAAGGCCAAGTCAGAAAGGGATAGCTATCAGGTTTGAGATCCAGTCACAGTTGGCTTAAAGTGGCTCTTTCAAGATGGAAAACTGATTGAGATTGGACACAGTTGGTGGCATAGAACTGGTGGATGCAGTTTTATACAAGAGCTTTGAAGAAGCTCTAGTAAGTAAAATATTGTTTGATAAGTGATTAGCTGGCCAGGTGAGCAATCTATTGTCCTGATAGGAGAGCTGTTTACCTACTTGAGCAAACTATTTGCCCAAATTGGTTTGCACAAATTTCCCAAAGCAAGAGTGAAGTTATTTATTGCTGTATTCTTATCTTCCTAGGTGAGAACTTTTCTGGAACAAACACTTAAGTCATGTTGACATAGGTGGGCTCAGTTCTCATTCCTAATAATTAAGCTACAAGGATGTAGGTGGGTTCAATTCTCACATCAGACACTGATGGATTATACTTGTGCTTATTCTCATTCCCAAGACTATTTCTTTTCTTTTTTTTTTTAAAAAAAAACCTTCTTTGGTATGTTAATTTTCTAATCAAGTGAGTTGTCTGCAGATTGAAACTTTTTTTTAAATTATTAAACAATGTTACTTGAGCCAACAAATTGACTTATCATTGATTAACTTTATCTGCAGTTTTGTATAGGATAGTTAATTTGTGACAAATTTATTAACACCTCTATCTCATAAAGTGCAAGTGTTTATTCACCTATTCACCAAGATTTTACTGTCTTGTTACATTGTGTCAACTGGGCTACATCACTTTCCAAAGCTAAATGTCCCCTAGTCTTCTTCAGTTTAGATATATCTGTGCCTTTTATTTACTTTTTTTTTTTTTTCGATTTTCTACCTCTTCATGCTAAATTGGTGGGAGATAATTCTGTTTCTCTTATGCTCTGATGATCTACTTCTTAGGGTTTCACTTTTACTTACTAAATAAAGAAAATGAGAAGAAAATACTTAATTATATCATTGTATCTGAGCAAGCAGATAAAGCTCTGAGATGAATGGCTGTAAGTCTCCACTGAGCTACACGTCAAAGAAAAAAGAACAGAAGCATTCTAGGCAGAAGCTCAATAAATATTGATGGGAGGGAGGAAGGAAAGGAAGGCAGGAGATAAGTAAATTTTAAAAACTATTTAAAAAGGTACTCATTCTTTAAGCAAATGTGTTGAAACATGATCAAAAAATACTTTAAATAAAAGTGGGATATCCCACTTTTGGGATATTTAGTATATCCCAGATTTTAAAGATAGATATCCAGGTTCATAAACTGTGTATCACAGGTCAGATTTGCTAAGATACCATCAGTTCAGTTCAGTTCAGTCGCTCAGTCGTGTCCGACTCTTTGCGACCCCATGAATTGCAGCACGCCAGGCCTCCCTGTTCATCACCATCTCTGGCGCTCAGCCTTCTTCACAGTCCAACTCTCACATCCATACATGACCACAGGAAAAACCATAGCCTTGACTAGACGGACCTTAGTCAGCAAAGTAATGTCTCTGCTTTTGAAAATGCTATCTAGATTGGACATAGCTTTTCTTCCAAGGAGTAAGATACCATAGTCATTTTAAAATAAGAAACAACTTGGAAATGGTCAATAAAATCAACATTGAATAGAAGTCTAATATAACCAGTATGCAAAGGGACAGAGTATATATCAGGTCTACAAGGAGTCTAAGCAAAATTTAGAAATATTTCTCTCCAAATTATTATTTTTGTTAATTTCATCTCCTTTAATTAACCAATGAAATTCTACAGGTGAAAGTTACAATTAAATGTGCATTTACTGTCCATTACAGACTATATGAAAAGAACTATAAAATGAAATGCAAATGAATTATTCTTTCTTGGGAGGGGGGAAACCTTAACAAGGAAGCTGTATGCTAACATGAATCATAGACATCTGACAAGCCACTACCAATTATGTTTTGCTAAGTTTGCTAAGTCACTTCAGTCGTGTCCGACTCTGCACAACCCCATAGATGGCAGCCCACCAGGCTCCCCTGTCCCTGGGATTCTCCAGGCAAGAACACTGGAGTGGGTTGCCATTTCCTTCTCCAATGCATGAAAGTGAAAAGTGAAAGTGAAATCGCTCAGTCGTGTCTGACCCTTCGCGACCCCATGGACTGCAGCCTACCAGGCTCTTCTGTCCATGGGGTTTTCCAGGCAAGAGTACTGGAGTGGGGTGCCATCGCCTTCTCTGACCAATTATGTTAAGCCACTACTAATTCACGTTGATGATAGATTAGCCTGTTTTTCCACCTTTACATGTATACATCGCACTTTATATCAAGTAGAAAACAAAGCCAGCGACCGGCAGCTGAGGCAGGTACCACCCACACGGCAGCCAGTGACGGTTAATTGCACCCTTATGACAAGTTCTTCCTTGAAGGCAAGTCTGACCGGAGCTCTTCCATAGCTCTCACAGCCTCACCTTGTGCCACCTCTCCCCGTATTTGGGGGAGCAGCTCCTTAACGGTCTTTGTGGGCCTCTCTTCCTGAGAGAAAAGTTAAAACGAAGCTAATGGAAGGACTGCAGTCCCATCACCACCGTTGTTCTTGGGGCAGCAATGGATACTCATCCAGTTTTCCTCCACCATCTGTTCCAGATTCTAGCCATTCTAGGTATCTTACCTGATGACTTGAGCTAAACCTTCATTCCTACTGGATCGGAGCCCTAGGCTACCATTCTTAGCAGGATTTGTTGCTCCTATCCATCCACATCTAGAGTGGAACAAGGGAGTGTAAGAAAGCGCCCAAGTTCCACACATACTCCTCTTCCTACCCTTGAGGGTCAGTTTCTACTGTATGATGGCAACTGTTTTTCCTGACACAAGGAATCCTAAGTGTCCTGGTAACACAGCAGTGTGTAGTTCATTACTACGCTTGCTGTTTCCCTAATAAATGTGCAACCTTAAGGCAGGCTTTCTCAACTTCAGCACTTTTAACATTTGGAGTTGGATAAAACTTTGTAGTAGGATTGTCCTTCACCTTGTAGGATGTTTAGCAGCATCACTGGCTTCTACACAGTAGATGCCAGGATTCCCCTTCCCAACTGTGATGGTAAATGGGACCACCCTTTTTCCCATCCCTTGGATTTTGTATCTCATACAGTCTTCCTCTTTGGGACACAAAGCAGTATACAGACCTCTGATTTAAGGTCTATACCACATTACGAAGGGTGCAAGCCTTTCTTTCAGATTGCTTATGCTGGGCCGGTACTTCAGCTGGTCTTTAGAAGCATTTTCCTGCTCTCTGTTCCTAGTTACTTTTAGATCTTGTGATATAGGATGCAGCCCATTGCTGCACCTTCTTTGCGGTAAAGTGGGCTCATTGATTGGGTGTTTACTGTTTGGGATTCAGTATTTGTGGGTCAGGCATTCCTGGCAGTCGAACTGACAGCTGGACAGTTGAGCTGACTGAAGCACAAAAGGTAATTAATACGTGTAATAAGTATCTATCCCTATCAAGATCAGCCATAAAAAAAGGTGTGATGTAGTCAACTTGCAACCAGCAGATAGGTTAGAAGATTGAAGAGCCAGATCCTGTGCTCAGAGTTGGTCTCTGCTGGCCACAGAAAGGCAGTAGTCGGTAGAATGGACTTTGTAGGTTGAAGTCCATGCCTTTGGTACCATGTATAGTCTCCATCTCTCTCACCATGTTCATTGCATTCTTTTGTCCATCATGCCAGTTCCAGGGAAGCCAATGATAAAGACCATCTAATGCCAACTGGCTGAATCACTATGGTTACATGGTATTCAATGCCTTTTCCATGTTGGATGTTTTCTAGTAGCCATTACCATATCATACAAAATTCCTCACATTTAGTTTCCACTCCAGTATGTCCAGCCACTTGCTTCTGTGCCAGACATCCTTGATTTCAATCTTCTAACCCCTTTCCTTCCAAGACCTTGACCAGATGTCTAGGTAACTGGTTGCTGCACAAATCTCTCTCTCTTTATCTCTCTCTTCCTAAATATAATGTTGTCACCAAACCCTAATAGGTCTATCAGATACTGTGCTATGTTCTTTGCTGTAGGAGATGCAAAATTCAGCAATATGTCTTTCAATTTTGAGGTAATATCCCAGCACACCCGTGACCAATAAACCCCTAAATCAATACTTAAGTAGCAGATTCAAGATTCTTCTCAGGTTTTATCTCCTATTCTATGATGTGCACATTGTTTTGCCAATATTTCCAGTATTGTAGCCACATCTCTCTTCCTGTCCAAATGTCCCTATGGTTCAGAGCTCTTCACCCTATATTATGTCATGGTAGGGAGTGTGGTTAATATAGCCCTGATGCAAAACTGTAAATGAACACTGTTGCATGTGAAACCAAACTGTTCGTGATCCTCATTTCCAATGCGAATATAAAAGAACACATTTGACAAATCAGTGACTTTATGCCATAAACCTGAGGCCTTATTAATTTGCTCTAGCAATGATCCCACATTACGCACACGAGCTGTGATCAGTACAAGTAATTGGTTGAGCTTGGGTATCTCTAGCATCCATCTTCTTTCTGCTGGGACCAGACACCAGCAGAAAAGGAAATATGGTAGTGATCATTGTTCTAGCTTTCTGTGTTTTGTCATGACCTGTTTCTTTAACAAAAATGCCAATTTCTGTTCGATAAAGCTTAGACAATTATAATGCCTTTTACAAGATTTCCATAAAATGCTAACAAATGAAAAATAGTTTGGGTATTGAAGACATATCATCATATTCTGTCTGAGAAATAAAAGATTACATGATATTTATGTATTTATCTATGCTTTTCCCTGAGAGAAAAAATCATATAAGCTTGGGGAAAATCTGTCTTGAAAGCCATGTACTTTATGACTTCAGTGTCTTTTTAGTGACTTTATGACTTTCAGTGTCTTCAGATTCACTGGCAAGTGGTAATCTCCAGCTAATGCTTCCTTTAGGTCATTAGTTAACTAGGATAGTTCTTGGAAGTTGCTCAGCTGTGAATCCTTGGCAATTGTTAGGAATTTAAACTGGTCACCATGGTTAAAGAAAGACTCTGACACAGTGAGTAGAGTTCCCATTATAGCAAGTTACTGTCCCAAATGCCAGGGACACAAAGATTGATACAACAAGGTCAGTCGCCAGGATTTCCCTTTTGACCTCAAAAAGCATGTCAGCAAATACGTGTCATTCAAAGTTATAACTTTTTACTGGTGGCACTAATCTTCACTACCTTATCCTTATTCCACAATGTGATTTGGTTTTTAATTTCCTGTCTGGACCAGTGGAGTCAGTTTCAGAAGTTTCCAATTGGCTTTTATCACAATAATAGCTTTACCCTATCAGTCAAGAACCCAGCATGGCGGTTACTCTAATACCCACTCTCTCAGTTCCAATTCTATACTCAGAATCTGAGGAAATGATGATGATGTTGATCCACAGGCACAGCGGTCCACTGTGAGCTGAGCTTCAGTCAGGACTTATCATCTGGCTTCCACAAGATCCTACGCTAACAGAAGGGCCCTGAGAATGATTAGAATCTCTGGCTATCAGCATCAACTCAGACCCTGTGTCCGGTACTTCTTGATTATCTTTCCCATTTGTGTAGTGGTCATGAGTCTTTTTAGGAGAGGACTGAGGGGACCATTACATTATTTAGTTGTTTATATGTTGCAGAGTCCTTCACACTAGAGACCTAGTTATGTTTTCATTCAGTAGATTCTAGATCTGAAAATCAGTTTAGCAACTAAACAGGGAATTGTGACTTTTTATCTGAAAGACTACTGTCAATTTCCTAGTTCTCCATTCTTGACTATTTCTGGTTGTAGATATTAATCAGCCATCTTTTGGCTGCCGGTGTATTCTGCTTTTAGGGATACCATGCTCAGTTAACCATACCCATTACCCACTAGAGGTCACATCCCCTTCACTGCCCTTCTGACCTTGCTGGTATTAACGATGATTGTGGTCCCCAGGCTTCTGGTGGTTAAGAACTGTTGTTTGACCTCTATTTCTTTGCAGTCCCATTGTTCCCAATGACATTACATGCTCAGGGCTGGTCTGCAGAGAAGAAGCTATACTGACCTCATAAGTCTTGCTGGAGCCAAAATCACCAGTACATTTCTGACAATCATGGTGCTTGGTATTCTCTGGGACCTTCCATAAAATATAACCTTCTGGCTAGCCTTCTGACCTCAAAGCAGGCCCGCTTTCCTCAGTCTCTTTATCCCTTCCTCTACTCTCTGTGAAGGCATCAAGAAATCCACTTTGCTCAGTATTGGCCATCATTTTCCATGTTTCTTACCTCAGGATTCATTGGCAAGGTTTCACACTCTTTGTCCTAAAGAGACAGTCTCTACATCAGTGAATTCTTGCCCTCCTTGGTCAAACACCCTCAAAATCCAAAGTTAAGTCCAAGTCCAGATGGATTAACTATGATTTCTACCAAACACTTAGGGAAAAAAAATGATAAATCTTAATTCTACATAAAATCTTCAGGACGATTGAAGATTAAGGAATACTTAATAACACATTACTGTGATGAAGCAATTCTAAAATCCATAGAGAAATGAAAAAAATTACATAGTTTAAAAGAACCTTATAAAATAGCAATAAGATAAAAAAATGTATACTGTATGACTTTAAGACTTATCATAGATCTGTAGTTATTGAAACTGTGTGAGATTTACAAAAAGTTAGAAACATAGATCAATATAATAATAGAAAATAATCTAGAAACGGATCTACACACATATTCTCAATTTATTTTTAACCAAAGTTCAAAAGCAATTCAGTGAAGAAAGGATAATCTTTTCAACAAATAGTGCTAGGGCAACAAATATCCATAAGGATAGTTCAGTTCAGTCGCTCAGTCGTGTCCGACTCTTTGCGACCCCATGAACCGCAGCACGCCAGGCCTCCCTGTTCATCACCATCTCCCGGAGTTCACTCAGACTCACGTCCATCGAGTCCGTGATGCTATCCAGCCATCTCATCCTCGGTCGTCCCCTTCTCCTCCTGCCCCCAATCCCTCCCAGCATCAGAGTCTTTTCCAATGAAGTCAGCTCTTCACATGAGGTGGCCAAAGTACTGGAGTTTCAGCTTCAGCATCATTCCTTCCAAAGAAATCCCAGGGTTGATCTCCTTCAGAATGGACTGGTTGGATCTCCTTGCAGTCCAAGGGACTCTCAAGAGTCTTCTCCAACACCACACTTCAAAAGCATCAATTCTTCGGTGCTCAGCCTTCTTCACAGTCCAACTCTCACATCCATACATGACCACGGGAAAAACCATAGCCTTGACTAGACAGACCTTAGACGGCAAATTAATGTCTCTGCTTTTGAAAATGCTATCTAGGTTGGACATAACTTTTCTTCCAAGGAGTAAGCGTCTTTTAATTTCATGGCTGCAGTCACCATCTGCAGTGATTTTGGAGCCCCCCCAAAAAAAGGTCTGACACTGTTTCCACTGTTTCCCCATCTATTTCCCATGAAGTGATGGGACCAGATGCCATGATCTTTGTTTTCTGAATGTTGAGCTTTAAGCCAACTTTTTCACTCTCCTCTTTCACTTTCATAAAGAGGCTTTTTAGCTCCTCTTCACTTTCTGCCATAAGGGTGGTGTCATCTGCATATCTGAGGTGATTGATATTTCTCCCTGCAATCTTGATTCCAGCTTGTGTTTCTTCCAGTCCAGCATTTCTCATGATGTACTCTGCATAGAAGTTAAATAAGCAGGGTGACAATATACAGCCTTGACATACTCCTTTTCCTACTTGGAACCAGTCTGTTGTCCATGTCCAGTTCTAACTGTTGCTTCCTCACCTGCATACAGGTTTCTCAAGAGGCAGGTTAGGTGGTCTGGTATTCCCATCTCTTTCAGAATTTTCCACAGTTTATTGTGATCCACACAGTCAAAGGCTTTGGCATAGTCAATAAAGCAGAAGTAGATGTTTTTCTGGAACTCTCTTGCATCCATGTCCAGTCCTAACTGTTGCTTCCTGACCTGCATACAGATTTCTCAAGAGGCAGGTTAGGTGGTCTGGTATTCCCATCTCTTTCAGAATTTTCCACAGTTTATTGTGATCCACACAGTCAAAGGCTTTGGCATAGTCGATAAAGCAGAAGTAGATGTTTTTCTGGAACTCTCTTGCTTTTTCCATGATCCAGCGGATGTTGGCAATTTGATCTCTGGTTCCTCTGCCTTTTCTAAAACCAGCTTGAACATCAGGGAGTTCACGGTTCACGTATTGCTGAAGCCTGGCTTGGAGGATTTTGAGCATTACTTTACTACCATGTGAGATGAGTGCAATTGTGCAGTAGTTGGAGCATTCTTTTGCATTGCCTTTCTTTGGGATTGGAATGAAAACTGACCTTTTCCAGTCCTGTGTAATCAGCCTAGTTTGTTTTAATTTGAAATAACTTGTCTAAATTTCCGTGTGATTAAAATACAGTGCAATGCTGTAGGGTCTTAAGAGAATCACAGAAATATGTTACTTACTGCTTATGGCATTTTCCCCCTGTGTTAGTATATTTGTTTGGTTAGGTCTTGGGAGTGGTCAAATAGTGAGTTTTATGCAGATAATTGCAGTGATTCTATGTGTTTGGGAAACAGCAGAGGCATGTTATTGTAATCACAGTTATATCAGCTTTTAAAAAAATATGCAGTTGGTGTATTTGGCTTGAATTATATTATTGAATTAAACTATATATTGAAAATCTGTATATAAAAAACTATATTAACTAAGTATTATGTGAATACAGAGGACTTTTAGGCATAGACATTACCATTGAGAAGTTGATAGTTCTAATTAGGTGGTGGTTTAGTCGCTATGTCGTGTCAGGCTCTTGTGACCCCGTGGACTCTAGCCTGCCAGGCTCCTCTGTTCATGGGATTCTCCAGGCGAGAATACTGGAATGGGTTGCCATTCCCTTCTGCAGGGGATCTTCCTGACCCTGGTATCAAACCTGGGTCTTCTGCCTTTCATGCAGATTCTTTACCAACTGAGCTGTGAGGGAAGATGACAGTTCTAGTTAGGGGAGTATGTAAAAGAGTGGGAAACTTGAAGGGATTGTAGCTGATAGCAGGGTATTTGACAAGCACAAGGTGAGTGTTAACATCAGCAGAGTTTGAAAGGTAAATTTTGTGTACTTTGTGGCAGCAGAAGCTTTGTACTTGACATCTGACCTATGTATGAAGAGGCCAGATCTTGATGTGGATATCCTGGCAAGAGTTTGAGGTATTAGGGGCATGCTTGTCTATAGAGCAAAGATACAGTAACAGAAAGAGGAAAATATTAGGTTACATCAGGTTGGTTCAGATCATTTCAGTCTATGAGGAACAACCCCTCTGTGATGCAGCTTTTCATGTTTTTATTTTTTGATTAGACTGTGCAGTGTATCTTTCAGTAACAGAAGCTGGGAGGTGTAGACAAGATGGTTTAGGAAGATGAACAGTTGGTGCCATTAATGCATGTTCACTGAGTAGTTTTGTGGAAAAAAGAGGTAGATTACTAATATCTGGGCTTGGTGATTTTAAAAAATTTATTGTCATTTATAAAACTTTTCAAAGCTGAATGTCAACTTGTTCTTCTGACCAATCCTTTGAAAACCCAATGTCTCTCCCCACCCAGGAGTTTGGCACATTTAGAGGTATTTTGAAGTTTTTCTGTCCTTCCACCTTAGAATTTGAGTGGAAATAGTCCATTTTGGTTTTCATTTCCAATACAAATTCATTGTACCCTTGAAATGTATAGCAGAACTAAAGTGCCCCTACCTTCCTATCAAATATCAAGCCTGTGATACTGATAAAACAGACATTCAGCAGTATTTTTGAAGTTTCTTTCATGTGTTAGGGCAACATGCTGTGCATTCAGTTTGCACATTATTGTTCAGTTCAGCCTGGCATCTTAGAAAAACAACTACTTATGTCTTCTATCTCCTGTCCTAACTGCTTAGGGAAGTTCCTGAATGCTTATGACTTTTAAATGACATTTTTTTAGAAAGAAAACTGATTGAATGGTTTTTCAGTTTTTGGTGTGGCACACCATGTGGCATGCAGGATCTTAGTTCCCTTACCAGGGATCAAACCCATACGTCCTGCAGTGGAAGTGCAGTCTTAACCACTGGACCACCAGGGAAGTGGGTGGTGGTGGTTCAGTTGCTAAGTCATGTCTGACTCTTAGCAACCTTCAGAATTAACATCATGAATGAGAAGCAGGTAGACACCATGTACTGCTAGATGTGATATTTCAAGAACGTATCACTTACGTAATATTCCAACCAGGAAAGATTAACCTGGAACTAACCATGAGGAAATATCAGACAAATCCAAATGAGGAACGTTCTGGGAGAGAGTTGGTCTTCCCTGGTGTCTCACACTGGAAAGAAATCTGCCTTCAATGCAGAAACAGGAGACCTGGGTTCAATCCCTGAGTCGGGAAGATCCCCTGGAGAAAGGAATGGCAACCCATCCAGTATTCATGCCTGGAGAATCCTCATGGACAAAGGAGCCTGGTGGGCTTCAGTCTATGGGGTTGCAAAGAATTTGACACGACTGAGCGACTAACACTTTTCACTTTTACATGTCATGAGTCTTCATGAGGAAATGAAGACCCAAAGAAACCATTAAACCTGTGTATTTTTATACCAAGTTTGGCGCAGAGTCATGGGAAGATATGTATGGTAAAGGGTATGAGATAAGTATGTATAATAAACCAGGGGAAAATTTGCAAGTCCTGTTTGTTTGGGTTCTTCTGAGTCCTCCTATCTTTGAAGATAAGGGTGCTCCCTTCCTCCCAGTATAGGAAGGGCATTTCTCACTGGAGGGTTTAATGACTTGTTTCAGGGGACACGGGCAAGGAGTATGGGGCTGTGGCTGGGGGTGATAGAGATCAGAAAGAGAACTTCCTGCTTATGCTGTATGCGCAGTCTCCTTGTAGTCAGTATGCCAGGGTGCTGTATCTTGTGGTAGCATGTCCTAAACCCCATCATAATTCTTTAAGTTACGTGACATAATTGAAAAAAATCCTCTATGTTATTCAAAATATGAAAAAAATGAACTTGAAAAACCTAGCTCTTGTTTCATCTTTACGTCTAATTCATGCCATTTCCCTGTCATTTAGTTTTTTGGTTGCTGTTTTCTAATTTCTTTAACTATAAAATAGTAATAACAATAGAGGCCACAAAAGATAGTCGTGAGATTTGTAAATCATTTTGATAAAGATTGTCTCTAGAGTGCACTTCTGATTTTTATTGTAAAAAAAATACTGGATTATACAAAATATTAATATGGAAATAATTCATATTATCTGAAGTAATTGTCTTGATATGAAAAAGCTGCTTTAGTATCAAAGGGAGTTATAGTAAACAATTATACATATTACTACCGATATTTTAATCACACTGTCAGGGTATTAGTAATATTAATAAGTCAGAATTAAATTAGAAAGCCTAAGCAGTCAGATTTTTGGAAAATTAATGACCGAACAGTACATAATATATACAGTGTATAGTCAGTGCTTTAAATCCTTAAAGAATTACATTATGCACAGATGTGTTTTATAAATAATTCAGACTAATTTAGATGTATATATAATGAAAAGTCATTAAAGGGTCTCTTTCATCAAAGATTACCTTTGTCAGTGATTTGGTATACAAATTATCATTTTCCAGCTCAAGGCATATACCTTAATGTAATAAGGTGCTTATTGGTGGTATTCAGTACTTTTTATGTGCCAGTTTTTTTTAAATCAAGAAAGGAGAACACAGAGGATCAGCCTTTATGTTCATCATTCTAAATTACTTGTTTTGCTACCTTTTTTTTTTTTTTAAGGAATAAAACAAAAAGTCTCTACTGTATACTCAGAATATAGAAATATAAATATCCTATGCATTTAAAAAATTCACAGAAGTTACATTACTCTATTTATATCTTATTTCAACTTGTTTTTTCCATTTGATAGCTATTTATAGTTGATGTATACAGAGTTTGTTCATTCTAAATATTTAAATAATACATATTTTTAAAAGTGCTTATTTTAAAGATGAAATATTTAGGTTTGTGCATTGGGAAAATTCAGATTAACTGCCTTCTGAAAAAATAAGTTCGTGAGATTTCCTTTTAGCAAACTTTTGAAACACAGATAACATGACTTCCTGTCTCTCAGTTTCCTGTATCCATGACAACGTGTGTTTTACACACTGAGTGTGGAGGAACTAATGTGAAGAGTGGTGTTTCCTGAGCAAATTGTGACTTAAAAAAAAAAAAAAGGTGGAGGGGTGGAGGTCAACAGCGCCACAAAAGAAATGCAGCCTAGAAATGTCGTTCTTCAGATTTATAAAGAAAACCGTTGCTTGAATCAGCCGAGTGTTAATAATATGAATTTCCTGTTCTTGGTAAGATTATTTAAATATGAACTTTTAGCTGAAACAAGAAATAATTCAATTTGTAAAAATCTATACTTAAAGAGAGTTTAATTGTTCTGTACTGAATTTGTGTTTTCTAAAATTATGTTGTTAAATTGATAGTAGACTTAAAGTTGATGAAGGGCATATTTATATCCAAGATCTTAATCTCCGCATCATCATTTGTCAATTTTGTTATAGTCAGTTGTAATATTTTAGGTTAACTTAGCAAACATTTTATTTTGCAGTTCATTTAATTTGATTATCATTTTGTTAAACAGTGAGTTAATGGCCTAGAGGTGCTAATAATTCTAGAACATATTTCAAACTTATTATTTTATGTTATCACTGTAGTATGATTTATGATATTTAGTATTATGGCTAATCCTAATAGGGTATAGAATTTCTAGTACTATAAAGCTTTCAGTTAAAGAACTTTTTGATGATTTAAAGTTTTACCTTTTCTTTTTGTAGCCAATTTTGATATGAACAGAGAAACCAAGAACAGGGCTATGTGTGGAGTACGTTTTTCTCTGCCTTGCCTACGACTGTTTCTACTTGTTACCTGTTATCTTGTATTATTATTCCGTAAAGAGATTCTTGGATGTTCGTCTGTTTGCCAGCTCTGCACTGGGAGACAAATTAACTGCCGTAACTTAGGCCTTTCAAGTATTCCTAAGAATTTCCCTGGAAGTACAGTTTTTCTGTATCTGACTGGAAATAATATATCTCATATAAATGAAAGTGGATTAACTGGACTTCATTCTCTTGTAGCGTTGCATTTAGATAATTCTAGCATTGTATATGTATATCCAAAAGCTTTTGTTCATTTGAGGCATCTGTATTTTCTGTACCTGAATAATAATTTTATAAAACGCTTGGATCCTGGAATATTTGAGGGACTTTCCAATCTTCGTAATTTATATTTACAGTCTAATCAAGTATCTTTTGTTCCAAGAGGAGTGTTTCATGATCTAGTTTCAGTTCAGTACTTAAATCTGCAAAGAAATCGCCTCACTGTCCTTGGGAGTGGTACCTTTGTTGGTATGATTGCTCTGCGGATACTTGATTTGTCAAACAATAAAATTTTGAGAATATCAGACTCAGGCTTTCAGCACCTTGGAAACCTGGATTGTTTGTATCTAGAAGGTAATAATTTAACAAAAGTACCATCAAATACTTTTGAAGTACTTAAGAGTCTTAAAAGACTTTCTTTGTCTCATAACCATATTGAAACAATACAGCCCTTTGCATTTAAAGGGCTTGTCAATTTGGAGTATCTCCTCCTGAAAAATTCAAGAATTAAAAATGTTACTAGGGATGGATTTAGTGGAATTAGTAACCTTAAACATTTGATCTTAAGTCATAATGATTTAGAAAATTTAAATTCTGACACATTTAACTTGTTAAAGAATTTAATTTACCTTAGGTTAGATAGAAACAGAATAATCAGCATTGATAATAATACATTTGAAAACATGGGAGCATCTTTGAAGATTCTTAACCTGTCATTTAATAATCTTACAGACTTACATCCAAGGGTCCTTAAGCCATTGTCTTCATTGATTCATCTTCAGGCAGATTCTAATCCTTGGGAATGTAGCTGCAGACTATTGGGTCTTCGCGACTGGTTAGCATCTTCAGCCATTACTCTAAACATCTTTTGTCAGAATCCCCCATCCATGCGTGGCAGAGCATTGCATTATGTTAAATGGACTGACTTTACAAATTGTGTTACATCTTCTGCAAATGTATCCAGAACTTGGGCTATAACGTCTCTTCATATTTACCACAAGACCACTACGTTAATGATGGCCTGGCATAAAATAACCACAAATGGGAAACGTTCGGAAAACACTGAGAGCGTTACTTTTGGGGACCGAGTTCGTACTTCTCCTGCCGGTAGATTTTTTCAAGAGAATACCTTTGGTAACCCATTACAGACTACTGCGATGTTACCTGTGCAAATACAGCGTACTTCTCCAGTTAACTTGAACTTGGAAAAAAACAGTGCTCTACCGATTGATGCTGCTTCAGTATCAGGGAAAACATCTCCGATTTGTACACAAGAAGTTGAAAAGCTGAATGAGGCTTTTGACATTTTGCTAGCTTTTTTTATTTTAGCCTGTGTTTTAATTGTTTTTTTGATCTACAAAGTTGTTCAATTTAAACAAAAACTAAAGGCACCAGAAAACTCAGGGGAAAATAGACTTGAATACTACAGCTTTTATCAGTCAGCAAGGTATAATGTAACAGCTTCAATTTGTAACACTTCCCCAAACTCTGTAGAAAGCCCTGGTTTGGAGCAGATTCAACTTCATAAACAAATTGTTCCTGAAAGTGAGGCACAGGTCATTCTCTTTGAACATTCTGCCTTATAATTCAATTAAATAATGGGCTGTTAAAAAACCCTCAGTGTCATGGACATGAATAAAACTGAAACATCCTTATAGAATTATAGACTTTATTTGGGTATATAATGATTTCTGTGAGCTTAGTATTAATAAATACAGGTTTTTAATAATTTGTGAATACTGTATTCATTCCGTAAATATTGTCTTTGATAGGCACTATATCAAGTAATAATAATAGCAAACATTTCTGTGTACCAAGCACTATGTTAAATATTTTACATACTAGACTGAATCCTTAAAAAGCCTATAAGGTAATAATATCTTCGTTTTACAGATAGGGAAACCTAGGCAGAGTGAGTTAAGAAACTGTCCCAAATTCCAGAGAGCATGCTTTTAATTTTCTGCTGTCCTGCTGCCTGGCTGCTAGGGTTGTAATTGTGAACAGCATGGACATGGTTCCTGTTTTTGGTAGAGTTTGAAATGTTGAGGACACATAGGGTTATTGTACAATAAGTACTGCACTTGGAGGTACTGTTTTGTATAACATATATGGAGACGAGAGAAGGCTTTATAAGAAGAGGGACATTGAAACTGGCCTGCAAAGAATATGTAGACATTAGCCTAGAAAAGAGAGCTGAGTAGTAGGTAGAGATAACATTGTATCAGAAGGGTTGAAGAAATAGAATACTGCTTTCAGCAACTAAAATTCACTCCATCTGGCGTTGTGAATGGTATTGAGATCTGCAGCTAGAGAGCAAAATCAGATGATAAAGGATGTGGTAATTTCATGCTTTTCCCTGGGGCAACAGGGGGCCATGGAAGGATCTTAAGCAATGGTAAGAGTAGCAAATGCTATTGTTTGGTGACACATTTACTGCTGCTTTTAAACATTTAGCATTTGGCAAATACAAACTGAAAGTGTACTGTTTCTGGAAGTAACAAGACTAGAACCAGGATTAATCTGAATCATTAATCCAGGGGAGAGATGCTGGAGGCCTGGACCAGGGTATTGACAGAGAGGATGGATGGATTCTAGAGCTACTTTGCAAGGAGCCTTGGTGATTGGCTGAGGAGTGGCAGATGAGGGAGAAATCGTATGTTAGGTTTTTGGTAAACATTTGCCTTAAGATTATAGGCAACATTCTAGAAAACTTCTGTTCATTTATAAACCACGTACAGAACGAAATAGACCTGTTTGAGTCACCACTTAGGTCAAGAAACAGAACATTCAAATAGAACATATACGTGGACTGTTCTTAAACTTGAGGACTATAGAGATTGCCAAGTGTTTAAGCTTTAAGGTGGAGGGGACCCACATGTAATTAGCACATTTTTACTCCATTATCTTACCCACAGCACAACAAAAACAGCAAAGTTTGTCATGTTTCTTTTTAAGGATTGTGAAAATGGCAGGGGAGGGGTTGGAAGGGGTGAAGCCTGAAAACCTTTTCCAAGGCTCTGAAAATTGGCTTTGATGTTAGGTCTTCCTACCCACCAAGTTGACTGTGCATGTACTTCCCCCCATCCTGTTGCACTTCTTGTTCTTCCCACTTCTTTGCTTGTCTTCTGTTACTAGGCCAGACTGAAAAACATATGCGTGGACTTGTAATGTGTTGTGCTGCTCTGGACTAAGAGTAAAGAGAATGGGGTAGGTGAAACCAAAGAGAAGGTTGTTCTCTTTACCAGTTAGACTTTGTTTATATGCATCACCCCCTGAATAATAATATATATATTTTTCTCCTTGGAAGGCCTGTTTCATTTCTCATTAAAACTTGTAGTTTTCTGTTACTGGACTTACTGATGAGGCCTTAGGTGGGTGAGGTGGGATATGAATCAGTTTTATCATTATTATCTAGACTGTTAATGATTTCACAGTTAGGGAGCACTATTAACAGGATAATGGGCCTGCTTTTTTCAGTATTACACCATCTCAAGTATAGTTTTTAAAGACATTTATAATGGTGAGGTCATGCATCCAACTCCATAATTATCAAATCTATTCAATTCTTTTATGTTACTTAAAAAAAAATAAAAATAAAAAAAACAAACAAGAAAAACACAAGAACCAGTTTGTCAAGTGATTCCTATAAGCATTGAAAACAAGTCTTGGTTAGGTTTTTTCACCCTAATGTCTTTTCCAAATGGTTCTATACCAGTCATTGATCATCTCCTTTTTATGGAACTCTAGTATATCTTCATTGAACAGTATTTCTTAAAGCATAGTCTTCCTGTTGAAAATCATGTAACATGGCAGTTTCTTCCCATCCCACTACACACAGATCATTGTAGTTATTTCTTATTCTCTTAAAGAGAATGGCTTGCTTTTTCCCTCCACCTCTCTGCACTCATTAAAAAAAAAAAAGTTAATTGGAAGAATGGTTTATAACCTGAGCTTCCCAAGTGGCACTAGTGGTAAAAAAAAAAAATCTGCCTACCAATGTGGGAGATGCAAGAGACGTGGGTTTGATCATTGGGTTGGGAAGATCCCCTGGAGTAGGAAATATTCTTGCCTGGAAAATTCCATGGACAGAGGAGCCTGGAGGGCTACAGTCCACGGGGTCACATAGAGTCAGACACAACTGAGCATACACACATACAACGGGAGAATGGTTTATAATATGAAAGACTTCGTAAGGATAATTGTTGGGTATAAACTTTTATTTTTAAATAACTTAGTGAATTTCCACATGAATTTTTTTTTATCCTATTTCCTTGCTAACATTTGTCAGTAGTCACTTTTCATGTGACCATGAAGAGAATTAACTGTGTAGAAAGATGTATGTTTCCATTTAAGTGACAGAAATATTTTCAGCCTATATCCTGGAAAATAGAGGAGAGGGGACCTGGTGTAAATGGTGTGATAAGAATTCTGGAATAAGACCAACATATCAGGGCTTTTTCCTTTTTTTTTTTTTCCAATAAACTGTTCTTTACTTCAATTCAGTTCAGTCGCTCAGTCATGTCTGACTCTTTGCGACCCCATGAATCGCAGCACGCCAGGCCTCCCTGTCCATCACCAGCTCCCGGAGTTCACTCACACTCGCGTCCATCAAGTCAGTGATGCCATCCAGCCATCTCATCCTCTGTTGTCCCCTTCTCCTCCAGCCCCCAATCCCTCCCAGCATCAGAGTTTTTTCCAATGAGTCAACTCTTCGCATGAGGCGGCCAAAGTACTGGAGTTTCAGCTTTAGCATCATTCCTTCCAAGGAAATCCCAGGGCTGATCTCCTTCAGAATGGACTGGTTGGATCTCCTTGCAGTGGACTCTCAAGAGTCTTCTCCAACACCACAGTTCAAAAGCATCAATTCTTCGGCGCTCAGCCTTCTTCACAGTCCAACTCTCACATCCATACATGACCACAGGAAAAACCATAGCCTTGACTAGACGGAGCTTTGTCGGCAAAGTAATGTCTCTGCTTTTGAAAATGCTATCTAGGTTGGTCATAACTTTTCTTCCAAGGAGTAAGCGTCTTTTAAAATTTCATGGCTGCAGTCACCATCTGCAATGATTTTGGAGCCCCAAAAAATAAAGTCTGACACTGTTTCCACTGTTGCTCCATCTATCTCCCATGGAGTGATAATTGCCTTTCTTTGGAATTGGAATGAAAACTGACCTTTTCCAGTCCTGTGGCCACTGCTGAGTTTTCCAAATTTGCTGGCATATTGAGTGCAGCACTTTCACAGCATCATCTTTCAGGATTTGAAATAACTCTACTTAGACTTCTTAATATAAGCAGAAAAGTATACTTTAGAGAATATTTTATTTGGTTGTGGCTTTTAATGCTTAAAAATGTATTTTCTTAAATTACCCTAAGTTCATCCACCCTCTAATTTAGGATTAATGTGAGTTCAAATATGATTAGGTTCAGTGTACAAGTTGTTAGAGCAGAGAAAATTTTAAAGTGACTAAAGTTCTGGTTTCTTTCTGGGGCTTGCTACTGTGAAGAACTTAAATCATCAACTTTAGATTATAAAACTGTTCAGAACAGATTATTTAAAATTTTGTGTTCTTGTAAATGTTGTGTTCCTGAATACCTGTTTTTCTCCAGGGCCCAAGGGGATGAAGATGTGATGTTAAGTATGGAAATTCATCACATCAAGAAGTTATTTAAGACACTTGGTCTATGATGATGAATCAGTCCTCACTAGAAAATTACTAATAAAAGTTGGACAAATGAAAAGAAACTAGAGTCCTGTTCACATTTAATCTATTACTTATTGTTTGGGTAACCAGATGAATATTAGAATTTTTTTTGATTTGTGCCTTTGGGATTAAGAATTTTGCATTATCTTTCTAGGGGCATTTTCTTTTCTGAACACCTGTTGTTGAGTGTGTAATGATACAAAAGGACAGAAATAGTTTTAAGCCTCCATGCTTTTTTTAAGTTGGGTGAAAAACACGAGAAAGAAGGATTTTTTTTTCTTTAGTATTGTGCATAGGTTTCAAAAGTAAGGAAAAAAAATCACTTTCATGAAGTTTCTGCAATTCACATATTCTGCAAGTACTTTTATATACTCGGAAAGTAACCTCAAAATGTCATACCTCTAGGAAATGCTAAGATTAAGAGCTGTAGTTTCACTCCTGTGCATTTGACTAAAAAAGAAAGTTTACTAAAAGTGGAATTGTTTTAAATGATCAGGTGATTTTTACCTACTGAGTAAAATTTTTCATGCTTTCACCTATTTATTTAATGTTTGTGTATATACACATATATATGTTATGTATATACACACATATATACAAAACAAGCAGATGTTTAAAAAGGCCTGCTTGCTTTCTGTAGTGTAGGTTAACTCTGGTCTGTGAAAATAAATTAATGTATCAACCAAATATGTACAATAAGAAAAAAATGATTAGTAAAAAGGAAGATTACTAATACTTCTTGCCCTTCAGTTTTAATTTTATTGTCTTTTTTCATCCTTGAGGTTAAACATTCCTTGCATTATCTAAGATGAATGTTTCAGACATAGGTTTCAATACAGAGACTTTCTGTTCTGTTTTCTGCCTCATATCTGGTGTAGATGAATCAGTTGTAATATGTTATCTACAGCTTAGTTACCCATACTTGTAATTTAAAAAAGAAATAAGTAAAAATAATATTGTTTATAAAACAAAGGAGGGCAGTTTTTGAGCTTTGGGGGTTATAAATTCCCATGATTATTTATTCTGTATTCCCATGATGCGTAATGTTACCCTAAGGGACTCCAGGAGGTCTTCCTGGCCCAGGGATCAGACTCACATCTCTTGTGTCTCCTGCCTTGGCAGGTGGATTCTTCCCAATTCAGATGGTAAAGAATCTGTCTTCAGTATGAGAGGCCCGGGCTCAACCCCTGGGTTGGGAAGATCCCCTGGAGAAGGGAGTGGCTACTGATTCCAGTATTCTTGCCTGGAGAATTCCATGGACAGAGAAGCCTGGTGGGCTACTGTCCGTGGGGTCGCAGAGTCGGACATGACTGAGTGTCTAACATTTTCACTTTTCACTTTCCAGTTGGGAAGGCCAAATTAACTGATACCCTGGTATAAATCCACCTGCTTTTAATAATCTGGTCCCATCACTTCATGGGAAATAGATGGGGACACAGTGGAAACAGTGCCAGACTTTATTTTTTTAGGCTCCAAAATCACTGCTGATGGTGACTGCAGCCATGAAATTAGAAGACACTTACTCCTTGGAATAAAAGTTATGTCCAACCTAGATGGCATTTTCAAAAGCAGAGACATTACTTTGCCGACTAAGGTCCGTTTAGTCAAGGCTATGGTTTTTCCTGTGGTCATGTATGGATGTGAGAGTTGGACTGTGAAGAAGGCTGAGCGCCAAAGAATTGATGCTTATGAACTGTGGTGTTGGAGAAGACTCTTGAGAGTCCCTTGGACTGCAAGGAGATCCAACCAGTCCATTCTGAAGGAGATCAACCCTGGGATTTCTTTGGAAGGTATGATGCTAAAGCTGAAACTCCAGTACTTTGGCCACCTCATGCGAAGAGTTGACTCATTGGAAAAGACTCTGATGCTGGGAGGGATTGGGGGCAGGAGGAGAAGGGGACGACAGAGGATGAGATGGCTGAATGGCATCACTGACTCGATGGATGTGAGTCTGAGTGAACTCCGAGAGATGGTGATGAACAGGGAGGCCTGGCGTGCTGCGATTCATGGGGTCGCAAAGAGTCGGACACGACTGAGTGACTGAACTGAACTGAACTGTACTGAAGCCAGTCTACTGAAGTCTGCTCATGGCACTACACTAAGATAGAGTTTTGGTTATAATAATGAACTACAGGGTTTTTTTGTTTGTAAACTCCTGAATGTTGTTTTTCTACTGTGCTGTAGAAAACCTCAGTTTCTATATCCATGGATACAGAAGACCTCATGTACTACATCATTTTAGAGTATGAGGGACTTGAACATCCATGGATATCCAAGCACAGTTGTATAGCCTAACATGGAGTTTGGCTAATTCTTTCAGGGGCACTAGACGGCTGTGTTCTAGCATGTGAACTGCCACTCGGGGTACGCACTGGTTTCAGAAAATTAAAATTTCTACAAGTACCTGGTCTCCTCTGGCTACTTTTTACTTCTCCACATTATACCTGACACTAGATTCAAATGGATTTACACGAGAAGACTACTATCAGGAGATGATACACTGAGAATTCCAGTAATGTGTTACTCATAAGTCCAGTATGTAGCACATATAAAAGGAAAAACTGAGCTTTTTTCATAAACAAAAATAGTATAATACCTAATTCTTGGCTTGTTGTGTTTAAAGAAATAATGTATATAAGATTATCTAAGTATAATGACTTTTCTCCTTCTCTCTCTTGCGCCAGACCCATTGCTGTTTGATTCCTGGTTTACAGCTCTCATTTGATTGTTTCCATTTTAGATGTCCAATTACATTTTAAAGCATGTAATTCAGAAGGATTGTATATTACAGAAAACAAGGTTCTTAACTTACAAAATACAGCATTGAGAGAGAATTGTGTGAATAAAAAGGAAAGCAAATGCCTAATATTCAAAACTTTGTATAGAATACTGTGTAAAATTTTTACTTTAAATGCTTCGTTTTAAAGTGTTACATTTTACATATTTGGAGGGAACATTTCTGTAATACTTCAAAAAGGAGAAAAAGAAATTATAACTTCATAGTGCTTCTTTTCTTTAAATATCTGTTCTGTATGCCAGGAAAGTACAGGCCTCTTCTAGCTTTTTTGTTACCCCATTATTCTGGTATTCTTTTCCCAAACTGCTTAATGAATGATAATTGAGTTGCATCCCTCTGAGTGATTTTTTGAATTTGAATGCTCTGAGGATACATAACTTCTCCTTTTACTGATCCCCAAATATGGGCTTCCCAGGTGGCACTAGTGGTAAAGAATCTGCCTGCCAATGCAAAAGACGAGGATTTGATCCCTGGGTTGAGAAGATCCCCTGGAAGAGGGCATGACAAGCTACTTCAGTATTCTTGTCTGGAAATCCCATGGACAGAGGAGCCTGGCAGGCTGCAGTCCATGGTGTTGCAAAGAATCGAAGACGACTGAGCACACTCACACATACAAATATTGCTTAGAATCTTTTTCTTCGGTACTTCTCTTCTAGAATCGACTCTTTTCATTCAAAGCCAAATTACATACCTTTCTACTCTGGGTCATAGTCATTTTCCCTCTTGAAATCCAAGCCTCACTCCCTCTGGTACCTAATACACACTCCAGAGTGAGCATGGTGTCCCTCTGTCTACTGGAATTAACCCTCCCCTCCCCTGGTGGCTCAGAGGGTAAAGCATCTGCCTGCAGTGCGGGAGACCCGGGTTCAATCCCTGGTTTGGGAAGATTCCCTGGAGGAGGAAATGGCAACCCACCCTGATACTTGCCTGGAAAATCCCATGGACGGAGAAACCTGGTAGGCTACGGTAACATGGGGTCGCAGAGAGTCAGGCACGACTGAGCGACTTCACTTGCACTTTTCACTTCCCCCAGCTAGATCTCTGACTCTTAGTGTCCTTTTCTGTGCAGCATGGGTCACATTTTAGTGAAAAAAACGACAGACTGACTGAGGTCGCCTCACTTCAGTTCTTCACCCCTACAAGACAGGCGTCTGTCCAAACTTCTCTTGGTAGAGCTAGAAATTCATCTGCAGGCAGGAGAGGGAAGAAAGGGGGTGAATCCGATGGTCACTTGACTGACTTCTCTAAGCCTGAGTAAGCCACGGGCCAGGACAAGGCTTTCTTCTGACTGGTGTGTGCAGGCAGGGTAGAGGGTGGACCTGTGTCCTCTGGCCTGTGTCCAGTCTGCTTCTGGGAATATCCTTATCCCATCTTCTGTCAGATTTTGACACTTCTTTTTGTCAATCATTCACTAATTCTATTTTTTGGCTTTCTGTAAACCTCGGATTCCTAAACCCGTTAGAGTTCTGTCAGAACTGTTAAAGCTTTATTCTGGTTCCAGCAGTGTCAGTTAAATAGTCTCTTCCTTTATGAGAAAGGGCTGAAGTTACTGCTTTGGCAGTAACCGTGCAGTCCAAAGTTTATCTTGTCCGTGTTGCAGTTTGATTATCATAATCTGTTCTCAGCTCATTCCATAAATGAGCATATCTGAATTGAGGCCTGATTATGTAGAACTGTATATTTTCTAATTATGGCAAAGATATGTCTCCCTACCCTCTCCTCAGAAATGCGTGCCCATGCTGGTAGCTCCAGCAGTGATCAGCATGATTTATTGTTGTTTTAGTGGCCAAGTCATGTCCAACTCCTTTTGTGACCCCATGGACTGCAGCCCACTAGGCTCCTCTGTCCATGTGATTTTCCAGGCAGTAATACTGGAATGGGTTGTCGTTTCCTTCTCCAAGGGATCTTCCCGACCCAGAAATAGAACCCCAGTCTCCTGCACTTACAGGCAGATTCTTTACCACTGAACCACCTGGGAAGCCCGTGTGTGTGTGTGTGTGTGTGTGTGTGTGTGTGTGTGTGTGTGTGTGTGTGTGTGTGTGTGTGTGTGTGTGTGTGTGTGTGTGTGTGTG
>SJYT01007989.1:561744-752055 GCA_006410635.1 Cephalophus harveyi
TGTGTGTGTGTGTGTGTGTGTGTGTGTGTGTGTGTGTGTGTGTGTGTGTGTGTGTGTGTGTGTGTGTGTATTCTATTTCAGATTCTTCTCCATTGTAGATTTTGACAAAATACTGAATATAGTTTCCTATGCTATACAGTAGGCCTTCTTGATAATCTACTTCATATATACTAATATATATCTCTTAATCCCAAATGCCTAACATCCTCCCCCACCTTCCCTCTTTGGTATCCATAAGTTTGTTTTCTAGGTCTTTGAGTCTATTTGTTTCATAAATAAGTTACTTCGTATCATTTTTTTAGATTTCACATATTAAGTGATATCACACAATATTTGTCTTTCTCTGTTTAACTTACTTCACTTAATATGATAATCTCTCAGTCCGTCCATGTTGCTGCAAATGGTATTATTTTATTCTTTTTTATGCCTGAGCAGTATCCCAATGTGTGTATATGTGTATGCGTGTATATAAACCTCATCTTTTTTATCCATTCGTCTGCAGATGGATATTTAGTTGTTTCCTTGTTTTGGCTGTTGTAAATTATGTTGCTTTGAACTATGTGGAGCTTGTATTTTTTTTTGAATTAGAGTTTTCGTCTTTTCTGGGTTTATGCCCAGAGTGGGATTGCTGGATCACAGTGGTAACTCCATTTTCTGTTTTTTAAGGAACATTCATTCTGTTCTCCATGGTGGATGCACCAAGTTATATTCCCACCAACAGTGTAGGAGGGTTCCTTTTCCTCTACATCCTCTCCAGCATTTCTTATTTGTACACTTTTTGATGATGGCCATTCTGACTGGTATGAGGCGATACCTCATTGTAGTTTTGATTTGCATTTCTCTAATAATTAGCAGTGTTGAGCATCTTTTCATGTGCCTACTGGCTCCAATACCTTTTTCTAAGCTGTTTCTCACTGAACCACATAAGGCAGACTGTGTGTTTCTTTAGAGATTTTTTTTTTTTTTAGTTCTTTTTTTTCCCCACTTTATTATTTTTTAAAATTTGAGTGTAACTGCTTTGTGCTGTATGCTAAATCGCTTCAGTTGTGTCTGATTCTTTATGACCCCATGGGCTGTAGCCTGCCAGGCTCCTCTGTCTATGGAATTCTCCAAGCAAGAATACTGCAGTGGGTTGCCATTTCCTTCTCCAAGGGATCTTCCCAACCCAGGGACGAACCCACGTTTCTTGTGTCTCCTGCACTAGCAGGCAGGTTCTTTACCACTCACACCACCTGGGAAGCCCATAACCGCTTTACAATGTTGTGTTAGTCTCTGTTGTACACAGTGTGAATCAGCTCTATGACCTACAGGGGTGGCATGGGGGAGTGGAGAGAAGTGTATTAGTTCTTATGTGAAGGATATATAGTGATATCAAAAATGTGTACTATTTCAATAGGCTGTTATATACACATTAAAATGTAACAGTGATATCAACTTTTTATTATTTTGCCAATCTGTTGATTTAGTTCTCTAAAATCTGATCGCACTTGAGAGTACAGACAAATGATTTTGACTTTACAAAGGCGGGAGGGAACATTACCCAAACTGTGTTGACTTTGGGAACTACTTTACTGAATATTTTAAAACTTAATTATGCTTATTAATGCAGTATGAGAAACATGATATGTCCCATGCAGGAATGATACTATGAATTCTCTGGAGAAAAAAGTTAAATAAATTAAAATTTTAAATTATTTTAACATTCAAATAGCATAATTCTGTGTGCCAGAGGATGGTTATATACTTCTCCTTTTTTAAAGTCAGGCTAATTAAGATATAGTTCACATAGAGTAAAGCCTCTTATAAGCATACAGTTTTGACAGATATACACAGTATATAACTGTGCCACACTCAAGGCACAGGGTGTAACCATCACCTCAGAAGTTCTCTTGTGGTCCCTTTCCCTGACAACCACTGATGAAGTAATTTTGCCTTTCGAGCAAATCACATACATAAATGAAGTCATGCGGTATATAGCTTTTCAAATCTGTTTTTCTTAGCATAATGTTTTTTGAGATTTTTTCCAACTTGTTGCATGTATCTCTAGTTTGTTTCCTTTTATTGCTGATTGTTGTGTTGGACAAGTGACCCACAGTTTATCCATTTGTTAGTTGGTGGACATTCGGATCATTTGTAGTTTGGGGTTATGAATAAAGCTGCTATAAATATTCACATACAGTTCTGAGAATACTTGTTTTGGTCTTAGGTAAATACCTAGGAATGAGATTGCTTACATGTATGGAATGTTTAACTTTATAAAAATTGCGAATGTTTTTTTCCAAAGTGGATATTTATTCTTACTGGCACTGTATGAGAGGTCCTATTATTTCTCACTCTTGCCAGCACTTGGTATTGTCAGTCTTCATCATTTTACTTTTTATTAAAATCTCATTACAGTTTTAATTTTTATTTCTTTGACGACTAGTGAATGATATTGAGCATTTTTTCAAGTGCTCACATGCCATCTGTATGTCTTACTTGGGGAAGTATCTGTTCAAATTTTTGCCCCTTTTTTTAAATTGAATTATTTGTTGTCTGAGTTTTCAGAGCCAGGATCTTCATCAGATGTTTGTTTTACAGATATTTTTTCACAGTTTATGGCTTCAACATTTTGTACCTTTATCTTTTTAATTATAACATTAACATAAGACTATTATAATAAAGAATGTTAAAGTATTTCTTTCCCATCTAATCTATCCACGTAAGTGTTTAAGCATAGTGGTAATCTAGTGAAAGAAAATTTTAATGTGATATGCAAAGTACAATTTCTGCTTTAAGAAATATATTTTGAAAGTTTCATTTATACTTTCACACTAAAATTTATCTTCATGTTCAAGAGGATAGTTAGGGAGGGAAAAAAGCAATTGTCTGTTGAAATAATCCGTTTCAACATGTTTTGCTCTTCTTGTATTCTAGTGTTATCCAGGATAAATTCTGTGGTATTATAAACATCTCAGTGGAGGGCCTACATGACGTCATGACCGAAGATCCTGAAACGGGAACTTACAAAGAGTAGGTGTATCATTTAATTAATTACACTTGAACTTCAGTAATTAATTATACCCTACATTATTTTTGTTTATCATAACCATATAAACATTGTATGGCAGCTTTTAAATTTTGTCTTTATAAAAGAAAACTTTTGTTATTTTGCTTATAATATTGTTTCATCTTGAGATAAGGTAAATTTTTGAAATTTTGAATTGGGGTTCTTTGGTCTAGTCAATCATTTTATGTCTTGACATTAGGTTTTAAAAAAATATTGCAAGTGTAGTTTGTCATATAAATTCCCTTTTTTAGATTTTTTAATTAATTTATTTTTAATTGAAGGATAATTGCTTTACAGTATTATGTTGGTTTCTACATATATCAGCATGAATCAGCCATAGGTGTACGTATGTCCTGTCCTTGAACCCCCCTCCCACCCCATCCCACTAGGCATACCACCCTGAATACGCCTGATCTTGTCTTTCAAAATATTTTGAATATGTTCTTTTTTTCCACTAATAGTGTTCCTTTGCCCTTCAGGCGAGTTATGGAGAAAAAGGGGAGTGGATTAGCATCCTATATTTGTATTTGACTGGTTGAAGCATCACTAGCACCTCTAAGATAGTAGAGGGTCACATGGTACTTGACTAGTTCCAAAAGAAATTTCAGTTGATCCTTGCACAGGGCGGACGGGGGTTTGGGGGTCCAACCCTCTTCACAGTTGAAGCTCCAAATATAACTTTACAGTTGACCCTCTATGTCTCAAATTCTGTATCTGTGGATTCAACCAAGCACAGATCGTGTAGTACTGTAATATGGGTAGCACTGTTATATGAGTTTATTGAAAAAAATCTACACAATTCAAATCTGTGCTGTTCAAAGGTCAACTGTATTCTTCAGGAGCTTAGTTAAAATCATGTTATCAGGAATGCTAATAATCTCACATTTATCTGTTAATTTGAATAAAATTTTTACTCATCATATCCTTTCATAATTAGTAGAATTATCACACCTTTCCTCTTTAATACTGATATTAATAAATGGAATATTTCATATAATGATAAGGAAAACTTCATGAGATTCCAGACTGCTTGACTTCTCCTCAATAATGTATTTAGCCTGTTTTCCTGGCTTGAGGATGGCCATTCTAACAGGTGTGATATGATATTGTGGTTTGGGTTTCCATCTCTCTGGTGATCGATGATGTTGATGATGTTGATGATGTTGAGATCTTTCCTGTGTATGTCTAATTTCCTGTGTATGTCTAATGATGATGTTGATGATGTTGATGATGTTGAGATCTTTCCTGTGTATGTCTAATTTGGAAAAATGTCTATGCAGATCCTCTGACTGTTTTTTAATCAGCTTGTTTGATTTTTTGATATTGAGTTGAATCAGTTGATATATTTTGGACCTTAACCCCTTATCAGATGCAAGATTTGTAAATATTTTCTTTCATTAAGTTGTCTCTTCCTTCTGTTGGTGGTTTCCTTTGCTGTACAGAAGTTTTTGGTTTGATGTAGTCCCACATGTTTGTTTTTGTTGCCTTTGTTTTCAGAGCAGATATAAAAAATCATCACCAAGACCAGTGTGAAAGAGCTAACCACTGTGTTTTCTTGTAGGAGTTTTATTGTTTCAGGTCTTAAGTTCAAGTCTTTGATTCATTTTGCGTTAATTTTTTGTGTTGAGTTTATCTTTTAGTTTTATCTTTTTGCATGAGTTTCTTTTTAGTTAATAGAGCTCTTACTTTATTAAACCAGGAAAATATATCAATGGTGCTTATAATTTGCCATCTGCTTTGTCTTTGTTTAGACTGGATTCCCTTTTTTTCCTTAAATAATACATTGTTTTTAGGCACATTGAGAAATGAGGTTGACAACCTGTTGCCAAATTTGGGAATAAGGAAGAAAGGAGACTCATAAGTTGTGGTTTTATTATTAGAGAGTACAGAAAATATTGCCATCAAGGATGTAATTGTTTTAGAAACAGAAATAAAATATAGGCTTTTATAAGCATTGTCCCCCCTCTTGATATATTGACTCACCAGACAGCTTTTCATAATGGAATAGAGAATATCTGAAGCAGCCTTGGTTCCTTAACTCTGGCTTATCCCCTCTGTATTATCCTAACTTGTGTTGGTCTCAGTGACCTCCTTGACGCCTCTGTCCAGTTAATCCTTCTGATCCATTCTACTCCACTTCTTAAAATTAGAAGCCCAGTTTTGTATAGCATGAAGTTGATGGGACACTGTTCTTTGCTGATCTTCAGTTTACATTAATTGGCCTTTTCTCTTCCTCTCTAGATTCTTTCCCCTTTCCCAAATGTGCCATTTCCTTTGACTCATAACATTTCTTCTCCTTGGCAGGTCATGCCCGCAGCATTGCCCTGTGTAGTAGTACCTGCTTCTAGATTCCTTTCCGTAATCTCAGTAAAAATTCATTGCTTCCTTCTCTGCTTGTTGGTGGCTCAGATGGTAAAGAATCTGCCTGCAGTGTAGGAAACCTGGGTTCGATCCCTGGGTTGGGAAGATTCTCTGGAGAAGGGCATGGCTATGCACACCAGTATTCTTGCCTGGGAAATCCCGTGGAGAGAGGAGCCTGGCGGGCTACAGTTCATGGGGTCACAAAGAATCAGACAGGGCTAACAGGAGCGACTGCCACTTTCACTTTCTGTTCCTTCATGACACTTTGTCTATACTATGAACATACAACTGTTAGTTGCATATATTCAATTTAGTGATCATAAGAGGATTTGAGGCAATGAGTAGGAAAAGCACATGCTCTTTGTGACTGAAAACTATTAATATGGGATTGAAGGAATTTAAACAAGAAATCTTGAATGGAGAAACATGCCATCCAGGTGTAAAACAGCCTTGACCTTACTAACTACCAGGACAAAGAAAAGCATTTGGAATTACCTGGTTCCTGTTATCATGTAGAAGGAAGTAGGTGTATCAAGAGAAGGAGACTGTTTCTTGCCCTGAATCCAGAAGTGAATTTTTGATAAGATACTTTTGTGATACTTATATAAGGGACTGTAAAAGGATTTTCAGCTGCAAGTAAGAGAAACCCCTGAGTCAGCTGACTGTAACAATAAGAAAATCATTATCTTTCTGACCCAGAAGGATGGTATGGGGAGGAAGGTGGGAGGGGGGTTCGGGAAGGGGAACATGTGTACACCCTTGGCGGATTCATGTTGATGTATGGCAAAACCAATACAATATTGTAAAGTAATTAGCCTCCAATTGTAATAAATAAATTTATATTTAAAAAAATAAAAAATCATTATCTTTCAAAACAATTGCAGGTGAGAGAGGGTTTCCCAGGTGGCGCTAGTGGTAAAGAACCCACCTCCCAATGCAGGAGACCTAGGAGAAGCAAGTTTGATCCCTAGGTTGGGATGATCCCCTGTTGGAGGGCATGGCAACCCACTCCAGTATTCATGACTGGAGAATCCCATGGACAGAGGAGTCTGGCAGGCTACGGTCCATAGGACCACAAAGAGTCTGACACAGCTGAAGTGACTTATCACACATGGATGTGAGTGGGAGGCTCTTGGATTAAGCTATTCATGACCGCACAATACCTTAAAGACCCAGTTCTTCCTACCCCATCCCCTCAACACATTAGCTTCATATGCAGGCTACTTACCCTCGTTGTCAAAAAGTGGTTCTAGACATTACAGTTCATGACACTGCCAGTGCCAGACGAGTAGCCATCTTTTTCCTCATGTCATTTTAACATCATAGGACACTGTTCTAGAAGTCATTTCATCAGATTTCCCTCCATGTCTAATTGGCTAGAATTTCTTAAACATACTCATGTTGAAAACAGTCATTGATCAGGGGAATAGGATTTCCTTGATTGCTTACTGAGCCACCAGTGTTGGGGCTCAGATCAGCTTTTTCTGAAGCATACGGTGGACATGAAACAGGAGGATAACTGACAAGTTCAAGGCTCTGTTGGGAAGGAGGACAGTTATACAGGTGACCTACGTGTCCACTGCAGAGACCAATGGAATAGCATCAGTTCTAGTTTTCTTATCTCCCTAAAAAGTGGGTTTCTATAGATTAAATAAAAGTTGTACCTTTAAGCCAGAAATAATAATTTCATATTGCATGCTGATACTGTTGGTTGTGTTTGGCTGGTTGGTTTCTTGTTGGGAAAGATTCTAAGTTAGCCAGCTTGAGTGCCTGGATGTATTTAGTGAATGAGTGTAGAATGTGAGGGGTGCCTGCCTATGCTTGTATGTTAGTTGTCCCTATTTTAAGCTGTTATTATAATTTTATTACAATTACTTTTATTGCACTCACAGCCCATATCTTTTAGCTTAGTAAAATTCTATTAATTTTCACCTTGCTTTTTGTTTGTAAAACATGATTCCCTATCATCTTTGTCAACAAAATTAGATTTGACTTTTCCTTGAAGATTTTCCAGCAGGAGGAAATTCAGCTTTGGTCTTTTCAATTTTTTTTTCACTTTCCACCTTTCAGAGACCCAAATGAATGCAATTTTCAGAATTGCAAAGTACAAATATCCTGCCCTCTGACAAAAATGTGTATATTTATATCCAGAGTATACTTTATTATTAATAAATCTCTAGGGAAGGGAGACGGAGAAGGCAATGGCAACCCACTCCAGTACTCTTGCCTGGAAAATCCCATGGACAGAGGAGCCTGGTAGGCTGCAGTCCATGGGGTCGTGAAGAGTTGGACACGACTGAGTGGCTTCGCTTTCACTTTTCACTTTCATGCATTGGAGAAGGAACTGGCAACCCACTCCAGTGTTCTTGCCTGGAGAATCCCAGGGATGGCGGAGCCTGGTGGGTTGCCATCTATGGGGTCTCACAGAGTTGGACATGACTGAAGCGACTTAGCAGCACTTAGCAGCAGGGAAAGGAGAACAGAGAGCTTTTCACTGTACAAGTAAGTTAACAGATTTTTGAAATGTAGTGAAAAAATTTGATGCAGTATAAAACTTACCTCCATGGAGATCCAGATTCATCACGATTAAAATTCAAGTCTGCTGCAGACTTCAGAGAGCAAATGTGAAGGAGCTCCATCTTATTATTCAGTTCTAATACAAACTAGAATCAAAACTTTTCCTAGACTTTTCACTTTATTAAATACCTTTTGAGTTGAGATAATGTCATAATTTTCCAACTTTGTGGTCGAGTTATTTGGCCAAGTAGTTGACCATTGAACAATGCAGGCGTTAGGGGCATCCACCCTCTGTGAATGTGAAAACCCGAGGAAACCTTATAGTTAGCCATCACCGACAGTCGTCTGGTTCCATGTCCCCAGATTCAACCAACCATGGGTTGTGTAATCCTGTAGTATTTTTTGCTTAATTACTTTTGGCTGTGCTGGGTGCATGCAGGCTTTCTCTAGTTGTAGTGAGGGGGGCTACTCTTCATTGCTGTGTGTGGGCTTCTCATTGCAGGGCTTCTTTTGCTGAGGAGCATGGGCTCTTGCATGCCTGGGCTTCCATAGTTGCAGCCTGTGGGCTCAGTAGTTGCAGCTTGCGGTCTGTAGAGCACGGGTTCAGTTGTGGGGTATGGCCTTAGTTGCTCTGCAGCATGTGGGATCTTTCTGGATCAGGGATCGAACCTATGTCCCCTGCATTTGCAGGCAGATTCCTAATCACTGGACTGCCAGGGAAGTCCCCGATAGTATTTATTATAGGAAAAAAAAATCCATGTATAATTGGACTCCTGCAGTTCAAACTCGTGTTGTTGAAGAGTCAACTGTACATCATGGTGGACAAAAGCATTGCGGCTCCAAAAGACTAAAGCCATGAAGTGAGTTAGAGATTGAGTGCTTGCTGTTTTTCAGGGTTTCCAGTTTCCAGTTTCAGGTTCTTAGTATTTGATTCTATCAGGTAGACTGACTGGGTCAGAGACAGTTATTTCAAAAATGAATTTTTTAATGATCGGGGATAAGAAGAAAAGGACATTCATGTGCCCTACAAGAGTGAGTCTGATCAAGTTTCTGGTTTCAGCACTTGTCCCTAACCCTGAATCAAAGGTTATTTATATAGCTAAGTCAAGAAATGCCCTTCACTTACACTTGCTACAAAACATAACAGAAAACAAGCTTTCTTTGCCAAAGTTTTTTATTGGTTAAGAACTTAATGACTCTGATAAATTACTGAAGTCTGTTCTAAATTAGGAACAGTAAAGTTCATTCTTTTAACTTGATTCACTAGAGAGTATTCATCTTGTCTCCCTGGAACCAGTGTTGACTGAATAGGAAGCTATCTTATCTCTGCTAATGTAAAGAGCAGTGATGCAGATAATCAAAATAAAATGGTCTGTAACTGTCCTGCAGTGCTCTCAGGGACAAGTTCTTCATAGCATAGTAATGTCATTTGGAGCACAAAGTAGATTGTTACATAATTAATAGTGTTTTAAAGATGTTACTGTTTAAATTATTGTTACTATTATGAAACATATACAATAATCTAGACATATGAAGATTAATGGTAAAAGAAAAAGTGTTAATTTTAAGTGTTTGTAAGTATCATTTTTAGAAAGATTATAAAAGGGACACCTTGCTTTTGTCAAGTGGTTTATGGTTCAAAAGTTTCCTATAAATAAATGTCTTATGATTTATTACCTAAATAAGTATTCAAGCAAAATGCTCAGTGCAAAAGGTATGTTATAGACTTCTTAAAATTTATTTAAAACTTTTTTTTTAATTGCAGCTGTATGTTAATGTCTCATCTTGAAGAACCAAAAGTAACAGAAGATGAAGAACCACCCACAGAACAGGATAAGAGGAAAAAGATGGTAAGTTACAAAAGTAGCTTCGAAAATCTGGGGAAATCATATATCATCATCATATTCTGGAGATTTGAAGATACTTGTGGTCCATTCTTCCATCTATCAATCCATCTGTCCATCCATCTGTCCATCCCTTGTTGCAGAATCAGTGTAAAATAACTGATTTTGAAGTTGTGGGTGTACTTCTAAAACAGATAAATTGTATTCCTAGTGCAGGAAGTTGAGTTTAACTCTTGATCTGAAATAATTGTTTCTTGTCTTAGCGGAAGACTTACTCCTTTACTTATAAGAACCATGTGACCCTCAAACCTTACTTAAATTGTAATGCTCATTCTTCTGCTTTGAGATTTATTAACATTTCCTTTTTCCCTGTTAGTTCATGGATCTTGTAATGAATTGTTTTTTGATATATAAATCTTTATAAGAATGCCTTTAAATTAATTGCTAGATTGTTTTGAAAACCATAACTCTTACTACAAGAATCTGATAAGAAAAGAGTATTTATAATCATAAATTTGTAAATACTTTGACACATGAATATAAAATAGGTACATAAATAATTTTTTTCTCCTTTTTCTCTTGGAATCTGTCTGCTCTAGTCTCCTGACCTTACCAGATATTAACTTCATTGTACCTTCTGTCCTTATTTGCAATTGAGAACGCCACCACTGTCTACCTCAAAGGTAGAATAAATAAATTAATATATAAAATGAGATCATGAGATAATGATCTGAGATAATGCTGAGCCCCTAATAGTTAATGTTGGGTATCATTATTTTATTCTACTTGTGATATTCACCTCCTGAATTATCCCACATTAATCCTAAGGGTTTCATCCTCAGTGTATAGCTGATACTGCACTGTTCTGACAGCTTTCTTTGAAACTGTGTTTGAGTTTAATCCATTTTATTTTGTTTTTATGCTAGGTATCATCTCCCTAGCACTAGTGTAGAAGAAAGGACAATATTCAAGAATTTGTAAAACTTGAATGCTGGTCCTGTTTGTGGTGTTAAATTATGACCTTGAGCAAGTCACACTGTTTCTTGAGAACTGTTTTCTCTTCTGAGAAATGAGGGGGAAATTGGATTAGCAAATTCCAAGGGCAATGAGCTAAAAAATTATTTGTGTGGTTTTTTTTTTCTTTAGCTCTTAATACTGTTCCTTTCCTTCCCCAATATATAGAATCCCAGTGAAGTTTTCATTTGTGAGTGTACCTCTGGAAATAGTTCTCCTGTGAAATGAGACTGTTGAGTGGTATCCTAAATACATGGATAATGTATTTTTGCATTTAGAATGATGACAGCCTTTTGGTATAACAGAATACTTTATCTTTCCTCTGGCTTTTTTAAACTTTGACTATATCATTGATGTTGTAGAAAAATATGATAGCATTTTTCTTAATAAGATTCTGGACTTGTAAATGAATGATAGGTATCCTGGTTCCTTTTAGTCATCAGCTTTTTGTATACTTTAATAACATGCTTTAGTCTGGTTAGATCTACTTTTTGTGTATTGATCTGCTCAGATCTGTTTTTTATTACATATAGAGTGCTTCATAACATCATAGGGTAGTCATTTCAATTCTAACTTTATTTTGAATGTAAATGAAATATTATCTCAAAGAGCAGTATAAGAACATAGGCTTAGAAATAACCCTTACAGGTTTTTTATTCAGTTTTGTTATATCCTAAATTTTATTTGAGAGCTTATTATTTTATCATTATTGTTTTATTTTAGGTAGTATTGAAGTTACAAGAATAAAATATGTATTTTTTCCCATAATTATATCATCTTTCTTGTACTATGATGTTTTTAACATTAGAAATTTTTTGAGAACTAACTAGATGTATCTTGGTTGTAATTTCAAAGGGTAGTATTTGCTGGTAGATGATTATGAATTACTGTTCAAAAGAAAAACCAGTCTAGCATCAAAGATTATCTTCATTTTAAAATGGAATTTTTTATTTACTCAGAAGAAAAAGTGTAGCTGCTTGATTCCAAGATTACGTAATTGAATGTTTGATTTACTGTCACTGTTGCCTTAAAGTGGTCCCTAAAATGTGGTGTCTTCATTTCAGTAGCTGCTTTGATAGAGCAAAGCAATGGTGATTGTAATTCAGAAAGACGGACACTTAGTATTATATCAAACATGACAAATGATTTTCCATAAGTTGATGAAGATTCTCTATATTTCATCTTAAATAAGAATGAAATTTCCATTCAGAAAAGCTATTAAGCTTTCCAGACTTTTGATTATGTGCTTTTTAAATCCTGCTCCCTCTGTCCTTTCTGTTTTGGGGGAACTAATTCTGAGAAGGTTGAGCGTGGCCCAAGCGTTCCATTTCCTTTCTGTTTCCTTGCTGTCCTGTGTGCTTCCATAGTGGGACAGTGGTTTCATGACCTCTCTTCTATAAAGAATTTAGCTAACACATTAACATTTTAAGTTGTTTGTAATTTCTTTTTCGTGAAATGTGACATACAAGCCACTTATAAGTTGAAACTTCTCAAATTGAAGTTTTGAGCATATTAATGCTTTCAGGCAATTTTATGGTACCTCAGAAAGCATTGTTAATGTACCATTTGATACAGTAAGTAGAGCTGTTTTGATCATTCTTTCCTGTTAAATACTTCTCAGTTTAAGCCCTAGAAATATTTTTATAATCAGTTTCTATAAAAATAATCTAGTTTTATGTATACTTAATAGATACTTTAATTGATAATGAGGTTGCCTATCTATGAAATATAGCAGTTTTCCTCAGACTTTCCAGTTCAGTTCAGTTCAGTCGCTCAGTCGTGTCCGACTCTTTGCGACCCCATTCAGACTTTTACTTACATGTATAGAATATACTGTTGGCGGGAAGGTTACCCTTTTCAGTTCTGCAGTGTTATTTTGTAAATCTTTAATCCAAATATAACTCAGTTAGGTGCTCTGTGGTGTTGCTTTGTTGTGGGATGTTGTAAACTCTCCCTGAATTATTTTGATCACTGAGAACCATTAGGATCCTTCTTTTGGCTGTCCCATTTGCCTCTAGAAAAACTCAACAGAACTAGTATAAAGACCGAATTATATTTGATTGTCACTATTTTGGTACTATCTTCTTCTTAATTAAATGTCAGTACCCTGAAATGTGGGCTTCCTGGGTAGCTCAGCTGGTAAAGAATCCAGCTGCAATGCAGAAGACCCTGGTTCGATTCCTGGGTCGGGAAGATCCCCTGGAGAAGGGATAGGCTACCCACTCCAGTATTCTTGGGCTTCCCTGGTGGCTCAGACAGTAAAGAATCTGCCTGCAATGCAGAAGACCCTGGTTCAATTCCTGGATTGGGAAGATCCCCTGGAGGAGGGCATGGCAATCCACTCCAGTATTCTTGCCTGGAAAATTCCATGGACAGAGGAGCCTGGCAGGCTACAGTCCATGGTGTCGTAAAGAGTTAGACACAACTGAGCAACTGAACACAAGCAAAGCACCTTGAAATGCATGGTAAAAAGACATTTTTATTTTACAAATAATATGAGATTAATTCATTATCTTGTTATTCTTGGTTTTTAAACTGCTTTTGTGAATCCTTACCCTATCACATTTAGTAATTGAGGTAACATACAATTGCTGAAAATACTCTTTAATATTCAACTTGCATGAAATGGCACGCTGGTTATGAATTTGGAGCTTTTTGCCTTTTCTCAACATGCCCAGTTTCATTTTTCACCTTTACTTCTCGTGCTACATCTCGACTTTATCTTAACTTGAAACTGATCTCATCCAAAATCCTGAACTCTGACATTTCTCTCTCATCACAACCTTTTCTTCTTCCTTACTAACTATTCCTTTTCTCCTGGCAAATCTGCTTTGTCCCTTTATCTGAAGCCCCATAATTCATCCTTGTTTTCGCAATCACTTTCCCAGCTTTTGGGCTTTCCTGGTGGCTTAGTGGTAAAGAATTCGCCTGCCAATGCAAGAAATGTGGGGTTCGATCCCTCCTGCATTGGGAGCATGGAGTCCTAACCACTTGACTGCCAGGCAAGTCCCACTAAAGTAAGCTTTTGATATAACTTTTTACTACTGAAAATAAAAATTGTTTTATTTAATCTCTATTTAATTTGTAAGTGTTGTTCACTCAGTCATGTCCAACTCTTTGTGACCCCATAGACTGTAGCCTGCCAGGCTCCTCTGTCCATAGAATTCTTGTGAAGTCTTTTTGAAATTTTATTTTGATGACAATGGAAGATATCCTGTCTCTGATTTTTCTTTATTCAACAGGATCTCTTTTGTATAGTTCTTCTGTGTATTCTTGCTATCTCATCTTAATATCTTCTACTTCTGTTAGGTTCATACCATTTCTGTCCTTTATTGAGCCCATCTTTGCACGAAATGTTCCCTTGGTATCTCTAATTTTCTTGAAGAGATCGCTAGTCTTTCCCATTTTATTGTTTTCCTGTATTTCTTTGCATTGTTTACTTAGGAAGGCTTTCTTATCTCTCACTGCTATTCTTTGGAACTCTGCATTCAGATGGGTATATCTTTTTCTCCTTTGCCTTTCCCTTCTCTTTTTCTCAGCTATTTATAAGTCCTCCTCAGATAACCATTTTGCTCTTGAAATACTCTATTGCAGTGGTTAATTCAATTCTCACAGACTGTAGAGTTGCATGTGACATTAAAAATTCCAAGAGGATAGGAAATAATGACTTGAAATAATCCAACTGAGATGTAATAAAATCACAAATTGATAACCAGACATCCTCCTGAGATAGCAGTTTTTCCCTTGATGAAGCTAAAATGTTAATCAAAAAGTAGTCTGAGATCCAGAGGTTAAGATCTTTCACAGTGGGCTACATAATAGTAATCAAAAAACACTGGAAAAGACAATTCTGTTGAAAATGCCCTTGGAAGTAAATGAAATGATGCTTCTAAGTTTTTGTTTTTAGTTAAGATTTCAGATTAATTGCCTGCTGACATCAGTATTGTTCTTGAGTATTAAAAAACTTATTTGTATTGAGTTTTTTAATTTTAATGAGGCAGCCTCATTATTCATTATTTACTTGCAAAGAGTCTGACATGACTGAGCAACTGAACAACAACAAATTGAATCGTTACTAAAAACCTTAGGAAGAGTTCAGTAATTTGCCACTCTTCACTGGGAAACTTTGGCGATTTGGTATTGACTCAGAGAAGGCAATGGCACCCCACTCCAGTACTGCCTGGAAATCCCATGGACAGAAGAGCCTGGTGGGCTGCAGTCCATGGGGTCGCTAAGAGTCGGACACGACTGAGCGACTTCACTTTCACTTTTCACTGTCATGCATTGGAGAAGGAAATGGCAACCCACTCCAGTGTTCTTGCCTGGAGAATCCCAGGGACGGGGGAGCCTGGTGGGCTGCCCTGGGGTCGCACAGAGTCGGACACGACTGAAGTGACTTAGCAGTAGCAGTGTATATAAAGAAGATACAAGAGACATGGGTTTGATCTCTAGGTTGAGAAGATCCCCTGGAGGAGGAAATAGCAACCCACTCCGATATTCTTGCCTGGATAATCCCATGAACTCAAGAGCCTGGCAGACTGTAGTCCTTGGGGTTGCACAGAGTCAGACATAACTGAGCACGCACACCCCCACACCCCCATGCAAATAAAGTCTTCATATTCTAGATGAAGAATATGGCCTAGTTTAGGAGCACTTAGGTAACATTCCAGTGAACTTTAGACTGTCTTCTTGATGGTTTTTCCTACTTTATTCCTCTACTGCTTCTTTTTCTCAATAAATTATCAGTAATGCTAGTTGTGTTTTTATAAGGAGCCTATCTTTTGAAGAAAGGGGAATTTAGGAAACCTTTTCAAAGAATTGTTCTACATCAGGAAGTTCCTATTTTGAAGACTTTTTTTTTTAATTATGAAAGTAACCTATACTAATTTAAAAGTCATGAACTCTTTGTCTGATGTGGAATACCCTTTTCCAAGGCAACATTTATAATAATACTAAGATATTCTTTCCCTTTTCATTGTGTGAACATTTGTACTGGTGGTGCTAAAACCATATGGGGTATGCTGTTATACCATATGGTATAACTGCTGGCACTTTAGCGTTTGATGAGGTCAGTGGCAGCTAACTATACAACTATACTAGTAGTCATCGTACTCTCCACTACCATACTCTTAGTTTTTGTTTTTTAAAGCCATTTTCATTTTAGAGTGGTTTTGATGACACGGTACAAATTATTAAGTTTCCTAAATCTCCACTCTTGAGTGTACATCTTTTAAATATTTTCTGTCAAAATGGTAATGTCCTCTGACAATGGTTGGTCTTGAGGAAAAATACTTTTTGATTGAGTTTTAAGCTGAATTAAACCTTGTTCATGAATGCCACTTGAATGTGGATGTGGAAGAGCATTTGAAAGATAAAAATGATTATTCAGACTTGAGTATTTGGCATGCATTTTCTTGAAAGCAAGCACATCACTTCAAGAAAAACAATGTAAATTTGTATGCCCAGTGGTGGTATATGAATTATCCTGTACCCTGGGCATTATGATAATTAGAAAGCAATACTTTTTTGTTTAATGTACTTTCTCTAATTAAGAGTGAGGCCTATGAATGAATGACTTGTTTATATTTTTTTATTAGAAAGTATATTTGGTTATTTTTCCCTTTGGTTTTAAATAAGAATGACAGATTGTTTCCCAGGAATGGTCATAATAATATCTCCCATTCCACATGCTATTCTTAAAATGTGACTTTGACATTCTTCCTCCTTAAAAGGATACATCTGTATTTCCTTTTGTTGAAACTGGTCAGGCTTGCCAGTGCTTTATGACTGCTCAGTCTAGATCGTTAGGTATAGATTCTACTTTATTCTCCAGGAACACTTATGCTTGGACCCCAGCCGCCATGCTGTAAGGGAACCCCAGCATCCACAAGGAGAACATAGGTCTTATTTTCCCCAACTGAAGTCACAGATAACAACCAGCATTAATTGCTAGACACATAAGTGAGGGACTCTTTAGATGGTTCCAACTGCCAAGATGACTTGAGTCACTTCTGGCCTTCAAGACTTCTCAAACGAAGCCCCAGAGACTGTGGAGCAGACACTGTCCAGCCTCAGTCAACTCTTAGGGATTCCAGACCCACTGACTCCATTAACATTAGAAGAACAGTTGTTTTATGACACGTGGTTTGGAGTAGTTCATTAGGCCACCGTCAGAAAACTGAACAAACTCCTTATAGATTAAAGAAGTCAGCCCTTAATTCTCACCTTTGTTTCCATTTATTCATCTATCCGTCTGTCTGTCTTGTCTATCTAAAACTAGGAACCAGAGTTAGGCTTATTAGGTTGTTAAAGTGAGGGAGAATGCAACACATTGGGGAACACGGGATGTGTCACAGTGAGCGAACCAAGGAAGAGTTTTATAGGGCTTCGAGAGCTAAAGTTTAGCCATAGAATGGTTTTGCCAAAGACTGGTCAAAATCTGTAAGCCAGTTGTTTTGCTGGGACAGTCATTGGTCTTACCTGTAACACAAGTTCATGCAGTTACCATTCGACCAGTCATCAGTTTTCTTGACTTGGAGCACATGGATCTCAATGAGCTGTGTTAAAAGAGTTTGAGCTTAGAGTGCTTGTCTTGCGTGCCATGATTTAGGATAGTTTTTCTGTTTGTAAGTCCTGGTACAGTTTTGCAAATAGTAGTCTCTGCTTCAGTTCTCAGATTCCCCCTTACAGCCGTTAGTGAGGCTTTATTTTTCCTTTTCACTCCCTTTGACTCGCTTTCTGAAAGGTGAAGCGTTGTCTTCTGAGCACCTGTCGATCCAGATCTGCAGTGCTGTTTGAGAGATCATCACCACGTGTTGTTTTCACCTCTTTAATTGTTAGCGATTTGTTAATTTTAACCTTTTTTTTTTGAACTCTTCTTTTGTTGGGTTTCATTTTATGGCAGGATTGGAATAGCTGCCTCCACTCTCAAGAAATAATTTCTCATGTTTTTAATGGGCTTACTCCATTTAAATCTTTAACTGGAAATTTTTTTATAAGAATGAATTGAGCATCAACTTTATATAAGTATTTATACACACACACATACATATATGGCTTCTGTCACAAGATTAATCCATAGCCTACCTCTTCTTTACTATTTTGAAATGCTACCTTTATTAGGTACTACGTGGCTAGACTTGCATGAAGTCTACAGCCCTGCCTATTTTAATTACTATAACCTAACTGTATTTTGGAGAAGGCAATGGCAACCAACCCCAGTACTCTTGCCTGGAAAATCCCATGGACGGAGGGGCCTGGTAGGCTGCAGTCCATGGGGTTGCTAAGAGTCAGGCCTGACTGAGCAACTTCACTTTCACTTTTCACTTTCATGCATTGGAGAAGGAAATGGCAACCCACTACAGTATTCTTGCCTGGAGAATCCCAGGGACGGGGAAGCCTGGTGGGCTGCCGTCTATGGGGTCGCACAGAGTCGGACACGACTGAAGCGACTTAGCAGCAACAGTTTATTTTAATACTCATTAATGATTTCTGAGGATATTTTACTTGAAAATTCATCATAATATAATTTTTAAGATAAACTGAACACTTACTAAAGAATTGTTAATTATCTCAGTCTAAAGTGAGAAAGAGGTATGGTTACTGGAAAACAGCAAAAACAGGACTGTTTGAAAGTCAGAGGCATAAGACTACTGCTGTTTTGATGCTAAGAATTGCAGATTTATTTTCCTTTTAGACTATTTCTTAAATCTTTCTAATACATACATACATTCACATTATATTCCAGCTAATTCTTTTAAGCAGTGCATTGAAAGTAATTGCTTCTTTGTTGTCTCACCCTGTGTGATATGAATAAAGACATAGTTTTATCAATAGCTACGGTGTGCTATTGTGATTCAGAATCAAATGAAGAAAATATGAGAAAGAACATGTCCATTTGTATTAGTTGAAAACAATTAAAATGATTTAATTCTGTATAAAGGGATACAAATAAAATATCCTTTCTGATGAAAGAGATTTGTTAACTAAAGAATTAACAAATTAATTATTTTGTAGGATTTCATTGTATCCTAGCTACTCGAATTCATTTTTACATAAACCACAGCAAAGTGAAATGATTTGAAACAGCTTTCATAATTTTATGCTTTTTTTTGTATCTAACGTGTGATAGTGTATGTGAAGATCATATTAATAGCTCGTCTGATTTTTTTTTTTGGAACTGTCCCTTTGAAATAAATTACTTTAAAACAGATATAAAAGAAGAAAGCTTTTGTTATAGAAAGTAGCCAAGTGTTATTTTTAACTTTCTTTTAACTTAAACTGGAGTTAACTCCTTTCCCACCTGCTTTCTTACTGAGCTGGAAGAAATGAAGAAATGGATGACTTCCTTAACCCTAGTCAAAATAGCTTTATGTCATTGTGTGGATTCAAACAATGGATCCTTGTTTAATAGTTGTTCCCAACTGAGTGTAACCCCCCTCCACCAACCCCAGGACTTACAACATTGTCTGAAAGACGTTTCTGTTGTCACAAGTCCAGAGAAGTGCTGTGGGCTTTTTGTGGGTAGGAGCCAATGATGCTGCTAAACATTTTGCGATACTCAAGAGAAGTAGTTCTTCGTCTTATCTCACTGAACAGTGGGCCCTGGGAGGAATGTCACTCAGACATTTTTTAGGTGCCTACTGTGTATCAGAGAAGAAGCTGGGTTGTAGAGGGCCTGGTATACTCTACCTAAGTGTGGTAGGCAGAATAATCCCTTTCATCTTCAGGGACATCTGTGCTCTAGTCCCTGGAGCTATAGGAATATGTTGTGTCCTCCATGACCATATTTTGTTGCACAGTAAAGTGGAATTCAGGTTGCTAATTGGCTGATCACAAAGGAGATTATTCAGGTGGGTCAAGCGTAATTACTAGAGTCCATAGAAGCAAAGAGGGAGGCAGGTGGAGAGGGTCAGAATGATGCAGTGTTAAAAAGACTCCATCTGCTGTTGCTTTAAAAGGCAAGCAAACAGATTCTTATCTAAAACCTTCGGAAAGGAAAGCGGGCCTGCTGACACACCTGGATTTTATCCCGGGGAGACTCTTCTGGCCTTCTCGCCTGTAAGAGCAGAGATAGTAAATTGTGGTTGTTACAGTAGCCATGGAAATCTGGGGATTTGGATTTTATTTGATAGGAACAGGGAGGCATTAAAAAGTTATCATCAAAAGAGTGACCTGGTCAGATTTATATTATAGAAGACTGTTGTATAACCATAGTCTATGAATTTGCTGACTCATATACTGTAACTGCCTAAATGACTGGAAGCCATGAAACTTCAGATACCAATTGGCTTTTTGTAAATTGGGGTTATAAACCCTAAATTCCACAAATACGGTCTCCACATTTTCATTGTTATATCCACATTTTTGGGGAAGAAGGCTTTATTATTAATAACTGTTTTCTCTTTCCTTTGAACTAAAGTTATCTGTGTAGATCTTTGACTCATAATTCCTTAGCGTACTTTACATTTTAATTTTATAGATGTTCATTTTTTTCTTTAAGAAGATGGATTATGTACTGTGACTGTTAAACTATAGCCTCTCTTCTTTTGTACATTTTTTTTTACCTTTGTATGTTTTCACAAACTCCAGAATTATTAACCATGAAGTGTATCCATAACCCACTCCAGTACTCTCACCTGGAAAATCCCATGGTCGGAGGAGCCCAGTAGGCTGCAGTCCACGGGGTCGCTAAAAGTCAAGCACGACTGAGCATCTTCACTTTCACTTTTCACTTTTGTGCATTGGAGAAGGAAATGGCAACCCACTCCAGTATTCTTGCCTTGAGAATCCCAGGGACAGAGGAGCCTAGTGGGCTGCCATCTGTGGGGTTGCACAGAGTCAGACACAACTGAAGTGACTTAGCAGTAAAAGCAGTAGCAGTATCCATTAGTCCCTGACAGACTGCCACTTATGTGGCCTGCTGCACCAAAAATCCACATACATTTTCTTTTAATTGAAAAATTGTAAGTAGATGTTATAGATGATTTTGTCTTTTATAAACAAAATTGTGTTCTACCCCCCCCAAAAAAAAAGAAAAGGTGATGTACCCTGTCAGAATTTCTCTAAATAAAAGGGAATTTTTTGACTTTGTCATTTTTTTTATTTGTTTTAAACCTCAATTTTTCTTTTTTAAAGTCACTTCTTGGTTATTTTACAGAATACCTATATGTTCTCACTAAGTTTGGTTATAAAACCAGTGTTTCTAATGAAATATCCTTTTCTCATTTTTTCATTGTAGACCAGATGTATATGTATTTAAAAAGAAATTCTATCATCTGGTGACTTTAAAAATTTTTTCTTAATAAAAGAAAAAGTAGAGCAGAAAACTTTTGGCAAAAAAAGGTTTGAGATTGTATTTAGCCATACAATGGGGAAGAGGCTTCCAGTATTCTACTTGCCAAGAGAGCTTGATAGCGAGCATAGCATTTTCCTACTCCACTCATGTAACTGCAGATTAACTGCTTCCACCCATTGAATACTGATGCTATTCGATAGGCCACATCACCAGTTAGCTTTCTTCTGACCTGGGTAACTGAGAGAGATGTATCTTCTCTTTGGTGTCTCTCCTGGCACCCTCTTTACCTCTCCCCACCTTCTCTCTTTATCTTCTCTTTTATCACACATGCACACAGTAGCCGTCTCATTTCAAACAAGTGATGCAGCAGCTTTGTACCATTTAATATAAAAGTTTTACTGCACCACAAACTTTCATGTTACCCTGCCCCCACAGCACATTTTACATACAGGTTCTGTATGTTGAGGGCTTCCCAGGTGGTGCTAGTGGTGAAGAATCTGCCTGCCAGTGCAGGAGACTTAAGAGAAAGGGTTCAATCCCTAGTTTAGGAAGATACCCTGGAGGGCACAGCAACCCACTCTTGTCTGGAGAGTCCCATGGACAGAAGAGCCTGACTACAGACAGGGGAGCCTGGCTCTGGGCTGCGGTCCATAGGGTTGCAAAGTCAGACATGACTGAAGTGACTTAGCACACACACACACACACATGTATGTAGAATGGTACAAAATGGATTCTCACTAACCTTTCACTGAATTAGATGCTAGTGGTAGCAAATTTCTTTAAACACGTAAGTCAGCAGTTAACATGAACTATTTACTGGTGATTTGCGTGACCTTTGTTCAGGAAAGATCTGGCCTTTGATGTTGATGAATTGCTTCTGCAACTTTACTGTTCCATTTCACTATGAATTTATTCCTTGAATATAAAACAAGAGTAATTCTCAGAGACCGGTACAAGCTCATTTATGGTCCTAAATCCATTGGGTATTGTAGATATTCTGCTTCTGGTTAGTCTTTTTATGGAAATGAAATAAATGTTGGTAGGCTAGATTTAGATAAACTCCAACATTAAAAGGTAATAGTGGGACAGGTATTTTGAAATGCTTGAATTATGTGCTGTTTTCTAAACCTAGTCGTGGTGCCCCATCTTTGTTAATCACAATGCTGTTGTTTTTTGAGTTTTCCGTTTGACTTCCACAGATAACAGTCCTGGAGGCATGCTGTGTATTCCTTTGTTTTGTGCCAAGTCTGCCTACTAAAATAAACACACAATATAATTTAAATCATGCATGATATCATCTCAAGTACTCCAGCAAATTTAGGTTAAACAGCCATAGAACAGTATTTCCCTTCCCAGAAACAAGTCATAAAATACTGCAAATTCTCTAACAATTTTGCTATACCAGCCAATGGTCAGGTTGGACAGTTTTCATTGCCTTCATATTCAGTCATTTTTATAAATTATTAATGGTTTACAATTTGATGGATGATAATCCTACTTTTTGAAATAGATTAAGGACACTGACTGGCTCCTTATGCATACAGTAAGCAAAAGGAACTTAATAATGTTTCACTGAAACTAAAGAATAAAGGAAACCCTAAAGAGTTTCTAGAAATAGATGGTAGTAAATGGGAATTGTTTCACATGTTTTATTCAGTCTGTTACGTGTATTCTTTTTATTTGAATGAATGTAAAAATACAAAGTTTTTTTTTTTTTTTTTTTAGGTTTACTTGAGATCTTAGGTGGCTTAGATGGTTAAGAATCTGCCTGCAATATGGGAACTTGCTTGGTTGCTAAGTCACTTCAGTCGTGTCCGACTCTCTGAGACCCTATGGACTGTAGCCCTCCAGGCTCCTTTGTCCATAGGATTTTCCAGACAAGAATACTGGAGTGGGTTTCCATGCCCTCCTGCAGGGGATCTTCCCAATCCAGGGATCGAACCCAGGTCTCCTGCAGCTGCTGCATTGCAGTCAGATTCTTTACCGCTAAGTGGCAATGCGGGAGACCTGGGTTCAATCCCTGGATCAGGAAGAGCCCCTGGAAAAGGAAATGGCAACCCACTCCATCCACTATCCTTGCCTGGAGAATTACATGGATAGAGGACATGGTCCATGGAGTTGCAAAGAGTCAGATGTGACTGACTAACACTTTCACTTTCTAAGACCTTGGTGAAGGTGAAGTTGCTCAGTCGTGTCCGACTCTTTGCGACCCCATGGACTGTAACCTACTAGGCTTCTCCGTCCGTGAGATTCTCCAGGCAAGAATACTGGAGTGGATTGCCATTTCCTTCTCCAGGGGATCTTCCCGACCCAGGGATCGAACCCGGGTCTCCCATATTGAAGGCAGATGCTTTAACCTCTGAGCCACCAGGGAAGCCCTCTAAGACCTTAATCCTCAAAATTTTTCTATAACAGGGTTTCTCACTTTTAGATGTACATCAGAATCACCTGGAGAGCTTTTAAAAAAATCCTGGTGCCTGAAACCAGTTAAATCAGAATTTCTAGAAGTAAGAGTTAGACATCAGCATTTTAAAAAGTTTCTCAGACTGTTCCCAGTGCTGCGAAGCACATTGAACCACCATTCTTTCAGGATTTTTGGTTATATTGCTGAAGATTTTCTTGCTTCCTAGGATTCTTTATTGTGAGTGAAAGGCCTAGCCTGTGCCTAGCACACGCCTTGCTTGTGGATGGAGTTTAGTAATATAAATAGAATATTTTGATTTCTATTTAATTGCTCTGACGGAGAACATTCCATACCAAGACAGATGTAAAGAAATAAGCAGATGTTCTGTTCCTCAGAGCTGGGCTTGAAATAAATACTCAGGTCATTGTTTAAACTGTACATTTCTCTCAAACTTACTTTGCAAAATATTTGATGTACCTTATAAGGAAAGGTATAATAGAATAAAACAAGTCTCCATCCCATTCTTTCTAGACATAGCAGTGTTAGATAGTTCCTTTACTTACAAGCTCATCAGATAAAAATTGTAAACTAAATTCCTCAAGGAGCAACCATAACAGTGATTAAAATAAAAATAAATTTAAAAATAGAATAAAGTAAAACTCTCAGGTTACTCCCTTGGAATTTGGGCTTCACACTGGGTGTAATTAGTGACTAAATTTGCATTGCCAAGAATCATTAATGAAGTGGGTTCTGGTTGGTATCTGCAGGCCTTATTTACAGGCCTCAAACTCTTTGTTAAGCCACGAAATGAGAATTTATATCCTAAGAGATTTTAGAAATTTAAAATTATTTAGATATATTTTAGAAATTGAGTTACCTTTTAGTGAAACAATCAAAGGTCAAAAGAGAAGATAATTTTAAACAAAGGATCAAACTAAAGAATTTTTAAAGGCCACATGGTTAAATACCTTGTTGTAGGCAAATTTTTCTTTTAAGATTTTTGTCCTATTGCATAGCCAGTATGTTTATACATAATCTGTGAGATTTTATAGAAAGTATATTATTCTTTAAAAAGATCTTCTGTATTTTTCTCTAAGGTAGGAAACTTTTTCTCTTTAGCAAATATTATATGAAAAAATGTAACTGTGAATAATTTCTGAAACATTATCATAAGGTATATAGAGAAAAGTGAACAATGACCCAATATGCCATATAATCTAAGAAAAATAAAAGATTCAGCTTTACCAAATTCATGCTGGGTGAAACTGAAGATGAATGCAATGGAATGTTTTTTAATTTTAAGGAATAAAAATCTCATGAAATATATATACATCTTGGTAAGTAGCACCACAGGAGCTAAAAATCTTGTACCAACTTCAGAGACTAAAAACCTTACAGGTCAGTTGTTATATCAGAAAGCTATCATTACCAACAGAAGGACCTTTATCCAGTTTAACCAGAACCATTCTGTCTTAGAGTAATAATTTCAATACCAGGGAATTGAACTACTTGCTTATTAAAGTCCAGTGAATATACTTTGGAAGTGAGTCAGGTTATTAACACTTGATTTTTTAGGCATTACTTTGGAGTCAGGAAATTCTGGCTAGTTATCTTCTGCTAATAACTGAAAAATGTTTATAAGTTTCCTAATCTTACAACCATTTTAATGGAAATATTTCTTAAATTATCATGTGCTATCTTGAAGGGCAAGAATGGGGGTTAGGCATATGGAAGCAACAGAAAGAACAAAACCAAGAAATTGGAAGTCTGTAGTCTAGTGTCATCTACTGATGCCATTAGCTTGGGAAGAATGAGCTTTGGATGTGACTAAGACTAAGGTTGTCAGTTTTTGTCATTTTGAAAATGAACTTGCCAGTCTTACTGATTAAACATTCTGTGTATATAATGAACATTTTTGTCAACTAATTCAGGCTTCTACAGCAGTTTGTCCCCAAACCATATATCCATAGAGGAGGGTATTTTTTAGTCTAAATCTGTATTTTTAAATAACTTTTAATTAAAGTTTTGTTGGACATAGTTTCCCGTGTTTTTTATTTTGTTGCCTGTGTTTCTTGGTATCATATCCATGAAATCATTGCCAACACCAGGGGCATACAAATTTCCCCCTATATTATAGGCATTTTGCAGTTTGAGGTCTTATGTTTAAGTCTTTAATTTTGAGTTGACTTTTGTGTGTGGTATAAGGTAAAGGTTTTAGATATGGATATACAGTTTCCCAACACACTTTGTTGAAGAGACTATCCTTTCCCCACTTTGCATTCTTGGGACCCTTATTGAAGATGAGTAGGTAGCTATATATGTGTAGATTTATTTCTGATCTCTCTATTCATTTCCGTTGCTCTGTCTATTCACCATAGTACTGGAAATCCTAGCTGGAGCAATTAAGCAAGAAAAAGAAATTAAAGGCATACAAATTGAAATGATAGAAGTAAAACTGTTTATAGTTACAGATGACATGATCTTATATAGAGAAACCCCTGAGGACACTGTTAAAAAAAATACTAGACTTAATAAATGAATTTAGTAAAGTTGCAGGATACAAAATCAATGTGCAGAAATGGAGTGTGTTTTCTATATGCTAATAATTATCTAAAAAGGAAATTAAGAAAACTAAATTAAGAAATTTACAAAAAAATTTAGAAATTAAGAAAAAAATCCAGAAATTAAAAATTTACAATAGCCTCAAAAAGTATAAAATCTGTCTCTTATACACATCTAGATGTGTATAAGAGACAGCCTATGGACTGTAGCCCTCCAGGCTCCTTTGTCCATAGGATTTTCTAGGCAAGAGCCTCAAAAAGTATAAAATACTTAGGCATAAACTTAACTAAAGAAATGAAAGACTTGTATGGCAAAAACTATAAAATATTCACAAAAGAATTTAAAAACACAAGTAGATATCCATGTTTATGGATTGGAAGGCTTAATATTGTTAAGAGGTCCGTACTACTTGAAGCAATTTACAGATTCAGTGCAATTCCTATCAAAATGTCAATGGCAGTTTTTATAGAAATGAAAAACACAATTCTAAAATTCATATAGAACCATAAAAGATCTTGAATAGCCAGCCAAGACAGTCTTGAAAAAGAACAAAGCTGGAGGCATAACATACCCTAATTTCAAAATATATTACAAGGCCACAGTAATTAAAATGGTATGGTACTGGCATAAAGATAATCTTTTTAGTTTGGAATAGTTTTAGGTTTACAGAAAAGTAACAAAGATAGTACAGAGTATTCTCATGCACCCTTCACCCAGTTTTTCCCAAAGTCGACATCTTGCATTACCATTGTGCATTTATCAAAGCTGAGAAACCCACTTTGGTACATTACTATTAACTGAACTCCAGACTTTATTTAAATTTCACCAGATTTCTGCTCATGCTCTTAGTTGCAGGATTCAATCCAGAATACCACGTATTGCATTCAGGTTTTTAATAGTTTTCTGTTTCTTCTCATAGTTCTCAGTATTTCCATGTTGTCAGTTGAACCTCAATATTGATGCCTTTGTTTTCCTTGTAGCGGGTTTTTATCTCCTCACATTTGTGCATCTCAGCAAAGGTAATCACACCTGTTAGAATATGTTCTGGAAAGAAGAATAAATAATTTGATTTTGTAAGATTCTTCTATGAATAATTTGTTTAAATTTGGACATATAGGTGCCAAACTATTTTGATCATTCCTCTTTAGAAGTTAACTCCTTGCCTCCCAGTGTATTCTTGGTCATTGAGGTTGCCAGATTAATGATCTCTCTTGTTTATAAACTTACTATTCATGTCCTCCAGTGATGACATCTTGTAAAACTACAACTTCACAGCCAGAATGTTGAAATGAATGAATCAAGATTTGGAACCCTTTTATAATTAAACCCACTTCCCTCTTGGCCACGACCCCTCCTTTAGCTTGGTGTTATGAGTGATGGCCATTTTTAGTATTATGTTATGAGACTCTGAGTCTCATTTAAACCTTCTGTTTTAACTGTGTTTTTCTGATCCTATTCTGGCAGTAGAGGTAGATGTGCCACTTTGTTACTGCCAGGTAGGGGAAGAAGGCCGTGTTCCCCACAGAGCCTCCACTGATACCTGCTGAGGTGAGAAGGGAGAGAGTTCAAGATCCCCAAGGGCTCCCTCGCCCGTGGGAGAGGGTCGAGTCCTTGCAATAGCACGGTGTGAGTGGGCCGGTTCACTCAGGGGTGCTTGTCTGAAGTAGAGCAGTTACCGTCTAAGTGTTTTTGTCTTGCTCTGTGGTCCCTTTCCTGGTCCTTTGGCTAGAGATCTTGCAGATATTTTGTTGGAGATTTCTGTGCTCATTGGTGTTGCCAGTTGCTGGCTTCTTCAGCCCCAAATCTGGAGTTTATTAGGCAAGAAGAAAGAGCACTCAACACTGTGTTGTTCCTTGTGTGCTGGGCTTATGGTCTGCCTTCTCTCCACCTTTGGGGGGCCTCCTTATGTTTGTTTATGTATAATGTTCAGACTCTTCCTAGTTCCAGTTTACTTACTACATTAGAAAACTATTTTCTAGAGAACATACCACTTGGTAAACAATGGTAAGCGTTCTGTATATTTTCACAATAAATCAGATAATTAATTATGTTAAGTGGACATTATTTGTATAAAAGTAATAGTTTTTAAAATGTTGTTAGTGACTTCAGGGTCTCTTAATTTTAGTGACTACAGGCATTTTGGGGCTTTCCAGGTGACTCTAATGATAAAGCATCTGCCTGGGATGCAGGAGAGGCAGGTTCGATCCCTAGGTCGGGAAGATCCCCTGGAGGAGAACATGGCAACCCCCTCCAGTATTCCTGCCTGGAGAATACCACGGACAGAGGAGCCTGGCGGGCTACAGTCCATAGGGTCGCAAAGAGTGGGACACTACTAAAGCGACTTAGCACACACACGCATAGGCATTATTACATTCCAAAAAATAATATCTGGATTTTTTTGTGTGTGCATGTGCAGTGATAATTCTTCTATTGGGAATCATTTGGTCAACCTGTTTTATTTCTTCAAAATAAGGTATTAATAGCCATGATTAATGAATGTCTACCACAAGCCAAAATAGACATTTATTTGCTAACGTGTATTTTTTTTTAACGAAATATAGTGTTTTTTTTTTTTTTAAAGATCCTTTGAGGTGTACAGTTAGGGCTTCCCAAGTGGCTCAGTGGTAAAGAATCCGCCTGCAATGCAGGAGACTCAGGTTCAATCCCTGGATCAGAAGGATCCTCTGGAGGAGGAAATGGCAACCCACTCTGGTATTCTTGCCTGGAAAACCCCATGGACAGAAGAGCCTGGTGGGCTGCAGTCCACGGGGCTGCAGAGTTAGACGTGATTACCGAGCACCCATGACGCGTGCAAGGCGTGCAGTTAGAGATTCTGTATGTTTTTTTTTTTTTTTTTTATTCCTTCTTCCCTCCACAACTGTCCTTACAAAGCAGATAAATGATCAGTGCTGAGACGTCTCAGGACTGATCAATACACTTTTGAAGAATATACTGATGTAGTGTTCTGCCACATCTGCTGGGGTTTTGTTATTGTTCAGTCATCAGTTGTGTTTGACTCTTTGCAACCCCATGGACTGCAGCACATCAGGCTTCCCTGTCCTTCACCATTTCCCAGAGCACTCGCAAACTCATGTCTATTGAATCGGTGATGCCATCCAGCCATCTTATCCTCTGTCGTCCCCTTCTCCTTCTGCGTTCAATCTTCCCCAGCATCAGTGTCTTTTCTAATGAGTTGGCTCTTTGCATCAGGTGGCCAAAGTATTGGAACTTCAGCTTCAGCATCAGTCTTTTCAGTGAATATTCAGGAGTGATTTCCTTTAGGATTGACTTGTTTGATCTCCTTGTATTTGAAGGGACTCTCAAGAGTCTTCTCCAACACCACAGTTCAAAACCATCAATCCGTTGATGCTCAGACCTCTTTAAGGTCCAAATCTCAGATCCATACATGACTACTGGAAAAACCATAGCTTTCACTATACAGGCCTTTGTTGGCAAAGTAATGTTTCTGCTTTTTAATACGCTATGTTTGTCATAGCTTTTCTTCCAAGGAACAAGCATCACTTAATTTCATGGCTGCAGTCACCATCTGCAGTGGTTTTGAAGCCCAAGAAAATAAAGCCTGTCACTGTTTCTGTTGTTTCCCCATCTATTTGCCATGAGGTAATGGGACTGGTGATCCCATCATCAAACGAAGGTGCCATTATCTTAGTTTTTTGAATGTTGAGTTTTAAGCCAGCTTTTTCACTCTCTTTTTTCACCTTCATCAAGAGGCTCTTTAGTTCCTCTTCTCTTTCTGCCATAAGGGTGGTATCATCTGTGTATCTAAGGTTATTGATATTTCTCCCAGCAATCTTGATTCCAGCTTCTGCTTCATTTAGCCTGGCATTTCTCATGATGTACTCTGTATAGAAGTTAAATAAGCAGGGTGAAAATATACAGCCTTGACATTCCCCTTTCCCAATTTTGAACCAGTCCATTGTTCCATGTCCGGTTCTAACTGTTGCTTCTTGACCTGCGTACAAGTATCTCAAGAGGCTGGTAAGGTGGTCTGGTATTCCCATCTCTTTAAGAATTTTCCACAGTTTGTTGTCATCCACACGGTCAAAGGCTTTAGTGTAGTCAATGAAGCAGAAGTACATGTTTTTCTGGAATTCTCTTGCTTTTTCTATCATCCAATGGATGTTGGCAATTCAATCTCTGGTTCCTATGCCTTTTCTGAATCCAACTTGAACACCTGGAAGTTCTCGGTACACATACTGTTGAAGGCTGGCTTGAAGAATATTGAGCATTACTTTTGTTAACATGTGAAAGAAGTGCAGTTGTGCGGTAGTTTGAACATTCTTTGGTACTGGAATGAAAACTGACCTTTTCCAGTCCTGTGGCCACTGCTGAGTTTTCTTTTCTTTATTAGTCTGTTGAAAATTAAAGTGGAGATGTGATAAGCTAACTGCTTCCAGTGTCATATAGCAAATTGAAACCGCATTTAAACCAGACTGTTAAGATTTGCTTCAGTAATTGGAGTGACTTGTTGAACATCAGCCTGAAGCTCAGTTTCTTTTCACTCATATTGTAGCAGATGACTTTAGCTAGAGATAACTCATGATATTTCAACAAAGTTCACACCTTCTTTAGTAAGAGGTCTATTTCCTAGTCATTAAAGTAATATTGAAAATTATTACATGTTGCTTAGGAGAGCATGTATTTTTAAATGTTCAATTTCTGTACATTCTGTAGAATGATATCTTCAGGCTTGTCAGTTCTTGCTGTTCTTTCTCCTACCCATTTTCCAGAAGAATGAGTATTGAAGTTACCCCTGCCATGAATTTACTCTGTAATTCTGGAATAGTCACATAAGGAATTCAGTTTCACATTCGTGGCTCCTATGTCTCTGCTCTCAGTTACATTTTCTATGTGTGGTCATTATTTTAAAATCTACTTATATTGCTCAAACAGCAGATCTGACTCAGCTACTTCATCTGCATAGAAGAGAATTGAGCCCCAGTAAAGAAGGAGAATTTCTCACACAGAAACTTTACTTAAAGCCATGTACATGTTCAGCATTTTTGATAATGAGAGCAATATGCAGCTTAAAGCAAAGATGTGTTATTTTCAGTTCTTGAATTTTAAGTAATGTAAATACTGACGATACCAATGCTAACAGTGTTACAAGCTGAAAACTCATATACCTTTTAAGTTGGTACAAACCATAGGAAAAACAACTTGATAGTATGTATCAAGGGTCATAAAATTATGTATGTACTTTAGTAATTCTTCTAAAATTGTGACAAATATCCTCAAAAAATAATCTGAAATGTAGAGGAAAGGCTGTATACATAGTAATATGGAACATTATTCATGAAAGATCATTCAGCAAAATTATAGTTAAAATTGCAAAAAAAATTTACATTTAAATTAGACCGATTACTTCAACACACCTATAACAAAAAAAAAGACAAATATATTTAGAATCCTTAAATGTGTTAGAGTACAGTTCTTTGTGTGATAATTTTAAGTGCAAACAGCAATTTTGATTGTGTATTTATACGTACTTAGGTGCATGCCCCAGGCCAAAGAGGCCAGAATGTTTTCTGTCATGACTGTTACCTTTAGGAAGTGGGTGGATGGGTTCTGTTAAAAATTTAATTGTATTTCTTTTGTTTTTCAAATACTTCAACAGGAGAGGAGGAACACATATTTGGGTTGTTAAAATCTAGTTTTACTAATTATTTTTCGTTCTTTTTTTAACCAGAAGAGTATACATGTGTATAAGTAACATAGCAATCCAGGACAAGGCCGTGTCTCCTTTGTCCGTCCTGAGGGCCTCACTGAGCTGCCACAGTAAAGTCCCTGCTCTTCCTATGAGGCACCCTGGACAATCATGTTAAAACTGTTTAAATGCTCTTTGGCACATTCTGTTTCTTTTAGTGTACTTTCCACCAGGCTTTGATTCTTTACACGGATGAGCTGTTGAGAAATTGGGCTAATCAGACGACCGTGCTCAGAGGCCCAGGGGACTGAGGTTGGACTCACTGAATGAAATTTTCTTTGGCAGCCCTTTCCCCGGGGAGGCTGCGTTCGGTCCATTGGAAGAAGGGTGGCAGAGGCACTGTAGATGCTGTGAAAGGAATTAGAAAGAATTGAGCCACTCACAGGAACAGGGCTTGTTTTGCCTCTGTGACACAGTGTGGCTCCTCTCTGTCCCGCAGCTGGCCCTGAAGGACCCCGTGCACACCGTGTCCCTGCAGCAGTTCATCTACGAGAAGCTCAAGGCCCAGCAGGAGCTGCTGGGGGAGCAAGGCTTCCAGTCCCTCATGGAGACGGTGGACACCGAGATCGTCACCCAGCTGCAGGAGTTTCTGCAGGGCTTCTGAGGGTGTGAGCCGTGGCTGGGAGGCCAGCGCGTCGCCTTGTGTGCAAGCCTGCTGGGACGCTGGGGAGATCCCTTGTGTAAGAAGCAAAGAGACGCAAAGACCACGCCTTTTTTTACTACAAAAATTCAGTGAATAAATGTAATTCCTACATAACTAAAATCACAAACCTATTCCTCAAAAGAATTTAATTTTATATTTATGAGGGGCCCTGTGTTTACTAGAGATAGATTTGACAACAATAGCTGCTTAGTTTCCTGTTAAGAGAAGAAACTGTTTGTTACCTTTTAATCATATGCTCTTAACACTTGAGAAGAAGGTTTAATGTCTGAGATGTTTTACAGCAAACAAAATTAGTTAAATTTGGCTGCCTTATCCCTTTTTTAAGCTAATGAGACTACAAGTTTGAAAAGTGACAATGCTGTTCAGGTGATACAATTAAAGAAATGTGTGTACCAGGCAGAAATGTACAAATAGTGACAGATATACATTACTGAGATGATCTTGCCTGGGGAGTTGCTTTCAACTGACATAGAAGATATGTTTTATCAGACAGATGCTTTTATTTTCATTCTAGTAATTTGATATGGGAATTAGTAAATATTTTTTTTTCCTTGTGTTATTTTCACTAGTTACATTTAGACTTTAAATGCACATTGTAAGGCCCACAGAAGTGAACCTGTGGCACTGCAGTGCCAGGTGGGAGACATCTGGTCGTGGTTTGGTCCTGGTTCCTTTGTTACTCCTGGAGGCCAGGAGCCCTGCAAACACCGAGAGGAACTAACAGCCCACAGACCCCCCTCTGCCGGGTCGTGGCTGTGACAGGCTGTTCAGCACTTACCCATCTTGGGCTCCTCGGTGCAGGGGTGCCCGTGGGGGGCCAAGCAGCAGTCCCCTAGGGTACCAACACTGATGTGACGAGTCTTCCTTCCTTATTCTTCCTACATGCAGTACCAAAAATGGGGAGAGGAGAAAAAAAAAAGCCTTATTTTGTTCTACTTGCCATTGACTATAAAGAACCCTTAAAGTATTTTAAAGAAAACATTCAAAAGCAAGGTTGGAAAATGTCTGATCTTTCTATAGAAAGTTGGGTACAGTATGTAACTGCAGGAAACCCACTGCCCCTTTGTAAGTCGCGGAACCCAAAATGTATGGAAATACTTGATGTTTTCAGCTAAAGAAAGAAAAATATGGTCCAAATTAAATTTTCCAAAGATACCTCACCTTTGATTTGCCTGATTATTTTTCCTGCCTCACAAAAAATGAGTTCATAAGAATGGCCCAGTGAATTTTGAAGAGAGGTTTTCTTTCATAGTCTGGTGTTGACTCTGTCTTGGTAGGCGGCAGTCCTTCAGGTGGCAAATCCTAGTTACCCTTTCAGTTTCTTTTCACTTAAGGACCAGAACTTCTTTAATATGATGTTTCTTTCCTTTTTTAATTTTTATTTTATGTCGGAGTGAAGTTGATTAGCAGTGTTTTGTTAGTTTCCAGTATACAGCAAAGTGATTCAGTTATACATGTGCAACATTTTTCAAATTCTTTTCCCATTTAGGTTATTACAAAGTATTGAGCAGAGTTCCCTGTGCTAATGCAGGAGGTCCGTTTTGGTTGTCTGTTTCCAATATATAGCAGTGTGTACATGTTAGTCCTAAACTCCGAGTCTGCCCTTCCCACCAACCCACCTTTCCTCCCTGGTAACTATAAGTCTGAGTCTGTTTCTTTTTTTAAAATTTTACTTTATTTTACTTTACAATACAATATTTATTTTACAATACTGTATTGGTTTTGCCGTACATCAACATGAATCCACCACGGGCGTACACGTGTTCCCAATCCTGAATCCCCCTCCCACCTCCCTCCCCATACCATCTCTCTGGGTCATCCCAGTGCATCAGCCCCAAGCATCCTGTATCCTGCATCGAATCTAGACTGGCAATTCATTTCTTATATGATATTATACATGTTTCAGTGCTATTCTCCCAAATCATCCTACCCTCTCCTTCTCCCACAGAGTCCAAAAGACTGTTCTATACATCTGTGTCTTTTTTGCTGTCTCGCATACAGGGTTATCGTTACCATCTTTCTAAATTCCATATATATGTGTTAGTATACTATATTGGTGTTTTTCTTTCTGGCTTATTTCACTCTGTATAATAGGCTCCAGTTTCATCCACCTCATTAGAACTGATTCAAATGTATTCTTTTTAATGGCTGCGTAATACTCCATTGTGTATATGTACCAAAGCTTTCTTATCCATTCATCTGCTGATGGACATCTAGTTTTCTGTTTTGTAAGTAAGTTCATCTGTATCATTTTTTAAAGATTTGGCATGTAAGCAATATCATATGATATTTGTCTTTCTGTCTGACTTACTTCACTAGTATGATAGTCTCCAAGTTCATCTATATTGCTGCAGAAGGCATTATTTCACTCTTTTTAATGTCCGAGGACATACACAACCCCAGTCCTGTGGATTTCCTGTGATCAAACCCTACTGGCCTTCAAAGTCAGACTCTCTGGGGTATCTTCCTCCCGTTTCCAGACTCCTAGGCTTGGAAGCCTGATGTGGAGCTCAGAACTTTCTTTGTCTTTGGATGTAGGATTATCTTTTTTGGTGGATTCCAACTTTTTTTTTTTTTAATGTGGTTTTTCGGCAGTTAGTTGTACTTTTGGTGTTTCTGTAAGATAGGGTGAGCTCATGTCCTTCTCTTCTGCCATCTTGCCTCCTCCCTCCTGTGATATTTCTTTATCATTACTACACAGTCCCCAGGACTGGCCTAAGAAGAATAATTTCTTTTGTTGATTTAATTATTTTCATTTGAGGCACTGTTCCCATTAATGTTTTCAGAAATGCACATACATACTCCCATTTTTCACTTACAGTAAAATACTCATCTTTCCAGTTCCTGACAGATTTCATTACAGTGTTATGGCAAATGTTACTGAAATAGCCACCTTGCAAAAAAAGAAAAAAATATCTTGGGGAAAGGGTTTGGTTTGGTTCATTTTTTTTAATTCGATGTTTAAAATAGGCTCAGAAAAAAAGAAAAATTCTAGAATCTTTAACTGCTCGGTTAAAAGATAAAATATAATTATTGATTTACAGAATTCTCTTCATTAATGCAGCTTCATATCAAATGTATTAAGTTTTGGGCAGACAACTCAGCCAGGCCTTAGGTTGAACTGCTCTTCCTAATATAAGGTAATGACCATTTCTATTCCACAAACGTACTCCTTTTCTATTAATTTTTTACTCCAGAGATTTCTCCCAGCCCTCTGACAAAGGTTCATGTGGCCAACAGTAAACGTTTTAGAGTTTTTGTTATAACTGGTTCCTGCTGCTGCTTTCTCCTACCAATCATGTTGGAGAAGCCATAACATTAGATGTTAAAATGTTCATGTTTCATATTCCATTGAAAGATCTTCACCTTAGATCTTTATTTTCCCTATTCCTTTATTCAACTAATGTTTGTTGAGTTCCTGTTTTATACCATACTTCTTTGCTAAATTCTGGGTTTAGAACAGGCTTGGAGAAGGCAATGGCACCCCACTCCAGTACTCTTGCCTAGAAAATCCCATGGATGGAGGAGCCTGGAAGGCTTCAGTCCATGGGGTCGGTGAGGGTCGGACATGACTGAGCGACTTCAATTTTACTTTTCACTTTCATACACTGGAGAAGGAAATGGCAACCCACTCCAGTGTTATTGCCTGGAGAATCCCAGAGACAGGGAAGCCTAGTGGGCTGCCGTCTATGGGGTCGCACAGAGTCGGACATGACTGAAGTGACTTAGCAGCAGAACAGGCTACTTACCTCATGGAGTTTTACAATCCAGTGAGAACACACATGTGCCAATATAAAATGTGAAAATCATGGTTCTAATGGAAATGTGTGTTCAGAAGCAGTGGGCGTGCAGGGGAAGGAGGTCTTTCACAAAAGAGAATGATGTTGGCACTTTATTATTTGATATCCCTTAAAAAATTATTCTGAAGTAGCATTGTGTCATAAGGTTATTTAAAAGTAAATGGCTCTGTACTAGAATTGGGCTTCTCTCTGATTCTAGACTTAGAGCTATTTGACATATAAAATAAGTCATCAGTGAGATTTTGAAAATGTTAGAATTCTGTAGCCTCACAACTAATTCCTAATTCAGTGAATTAAAACATAAGGCTCACCTTGTTAGGGTAATAGTTTTCTGTTTCTTCATATCTTATAAATCTCAAGTGAGTAGAAATTTGAAAGTTGTTAGAGAGCTGATGAAGGGAAGACAAGAGACACATGTCACAAAAAATAGTATTTTCTTCCTCCAACTTTAGGGGAAAAAAAAGTTAACCTGTAGAAGCTTGGAATGCATAGTATAGCAAACATCAGTATACCCTTCATCTGGATTCATCAGATTGTTCCATTTTGACACATTTACTCTCTCCGTACATATACACATACACGAATGGATAGTATCTATGCCTTTGCTAAATCATTTGTAAGTTACAGATACTTCACCCTCAGTTACCTAGATCTAAGACTGGTATTTCTCTACACATCCTCTACTACTCCATTGTATACCTAAGGAAATTAATCCAGTAATATCAAATAGGTCGTATTTCAGTTTTCACAAATGCCCCCAAAGGTATCTTTTATATCATGCTTGATTTATGATCCGAACATTTATACAGTGCATTTGGTGCTTTCGTTTTTAAGTCTACAATAGTCCTTTTTTTCATGTCATTGGCTCTATTGAAGAATCTGAGACAGCTGTTTTGTAGACTCTCCATCTGTCTGCAGTGTTCTAATCGTTTCCTGGTAATTGGATTCAGGGGAGCATTTTCGGCAGCGAGACTCCCTCCGCCGTGTCCTCGCCGTGGTGTCCATCAGGACTTGCAGTGTCAGACTGTGTCTGTTGCTGCTGCTGCCGTGGGTAAGCTGGTGCTCACCAGGCCTCTCCATAGTGCTTCAAAGACCTTCCAGCACTAGCAATTTCCAGTGGTGCTTTTGGTTTTTGTGTTTTTGTTTTTTTTAACCTTAAAATTCTTAACCTCTACTAGCCTGTCTTTTCATTTACAGCAGCTTCTGCAGTTTTATTTTAACCTGGATGAGTCAATGACTAAGCTATGGAAAAGGTATATTGAACCTGGTGTACGTTTCATCAACCTTCCCAAGTGTCGTAAGCTCCCTTTTTGTTATGGCACACATCAGCTAAGTGTCATCTCTTGTTCTTTCCTTCTCTTTTCTCCCCTGCCCCCTTGTGTTTTTAAGAAATACGTAGATCTTTGTGAACACTTATGTAACCTTAATTCATATGCCACGTAAAAATGAAGAAATAAAGGTAAGCACTGCCTTTTCTTTTTTGTTTTTGGATTTGTAAACAGTTGGCAAATATGCAGTCGTATGTATGCTTTTTTAAATACTTCATTATCGTATTTGGTCTGCGCTTAAAAGGCAGAACATGCCACACTTTAGAGCATTTTCTTTTAGTGTGGCTTAGGAGAAAAGCAGTACTTTATCAGCTGACAAAATGGGCAGAGAAAAATAATTATTGCTTATATGTGAAGCTCTGATCTTGGTATCTCCATAGAACCGTGACACCTGAAACAGCAGTTCAAATTAACTTTTTCCTCTTAAGAAGAAAGTGCATTCTGTCCCCAACACATCCAGGTTAGTATAAAGAACCTGATGCGCCATGACAGCCCTGTGCAGCTGTCTGAACCTGAGCTTTCAAGCCACTGAGGCAAATACTCTGGAAAAGGGCTTTGCTGTTGGTCTGAATTTCCCTGATTTTACTTCTGGGCAGTTGAACTCCTGGCCTAGGGGACTTCTTTTGGTCTGAAGCACTTGGATAAAATTCAGAACTGAGAGTCATTGACTATATTTTCTCTAGAATCCTTTCTTACTGAAACAAGTAGAGAGTTTCCAATTAGCCAAAGATCTTTAACAAGCAAGATTTTCTCCTTGTTCCAATTAATGCCTGCATCCAGCTCATCTGGGCCTGTTGGAATTTATTTAGCCAAGTGTGCTTTGAAGAACTGTCTAATCCAAGAAGGAATGGATTGATGTCTGGTCATCCAGCGCTTTTTCCCTTCAAAGTGAAACATTGATTTTCATGCCACTTTAATTTCCCAGTAGGGCAAAAATACAATGCAAGTAACTGTTAGAATAGGTAGGAGTCTAGAGAGGCTTAAAGCACTGGTATCTGTCTGCCACTGTAAATCTGGAAATTAACCTTATGACTGGAAGTCTGCTGGTTGGGGGTTTTAATGCAAGGAGTTAAAGCAGGCACACATCCTCCGGTATTCTTGCCTGGAGAATCCCAAGGACAAAGGAACCTGGTGGGCTATAGTCCAAAGGGTGGCAAAGAGTCGGACTGAGCAACTAAGCACAGGAAGCAGAAAGGTCTGGAGATAGACTGTGGGTAGACCTGCAAGTGAACTTTTTCTTTTCCCCATAGCTCTGCCCTGAAGCAAGATCAGTATCTCATTTCCGAAGAGGCAGGTGTCTATACACAGCTATTTAGGCTAGCCCCAAAGGTGCTTTCCCCCGCCCCTTTCTTTTTTAATGAATGTTGCGTCTTAAGTGACTTCCCTAGGAGCTCAGCTGGTAATGAATCCACCTGCAGTGCAGGGGACCCTGGTTCAGTTCCTGGGTTGGGAAGATCCACTGGAGAAGGGAGAGGCTACCCACTTCAGTGTTCTTCTTCTCTAGCGGCTCAGCTGGCAAAGAATCTGCCCGCAATACGGGAGACCTAGGTTCAATCCCTGTGTTGGAAAGATCCCATGGAGGAGGGAAAGGCTACCCACTCAGGTATTCTGGCCTGGACAATTCCGTGGACTGTATAGTCCATGGGCTTGCAGAGAGTTGAATGCAACTTAAGCAGTAATCTAGAAGATCAAAACTTGTTGATTGTCAGGGAAGTTGTAGCTCATAAATATGTAAACTGAGCTTAGAAGTGTATCGATAGTCAACCAGCCAGCAAAGGAAAGTCTATTGACAGTTCTGGAGGTAATCACACACTAACCATGAGTTCTATTGGCCAAGGGAGGCAGCCCGGTTTTGTTTTGGGATTCCAGTGCACATATCTTGTGCTCTCTCTGACAGCGAAATCAATACTGTGAAATGACCTTTCCTTCAGCCTGGTGCATTCTTCACTCACAGTGTGTTGAGATGTGCTGAACCGTGTGAGCAGATCCAGTATTTAATTAAACTTACTAGATAAGCCTGCTTTGGTAGCTAATCGCATGGAAGTATGGAAATCCCAACTTACTGCAGAAAATTCCTTAGGGAATTGATTATTTTTATACCTTTCAAAGGGCTCCTTGTAGATATATGTAAAGGAAGAAGGGGGGTGTTTTATTTTTTTGTTTGATGTTTGTTTTATTTTAATGTTTTTAGTTAAAGAATTTCAGAGCAGGAAGGGAATCAGAGAGAGGAAATCTATTATGGGCATCTATTCTAAACTTACCATTTCACAGGTGAGGAAATGTACCCAGAAAGGTGAGGCCTGCAGCCTGGGGTTCCTAGCACCTTTTCCAGTTTCAATTGTATTTCTTTTTTAAAAATGTTAATGGTGAGACTTCCTTGGTGGTCCAGTGGTTAAGACTCCACACTTCAGTGCAGGAGGCACAAGTTCCATCCCTTGGTGGGTAACTAAGATCCCTCATGCCTCATGGCAAAAATTTAAAAGAAAAAAAAATTTTTCTTTTTAATTTTTTAAATTAAAAAATAGTAGTAAAAATAAAATGTTAATGGCCTAGGTTTACAATTTGTGTTTTTACTGAGCAAAAGTGAAAGAAAGAAAGTAGTGAAGTCACGCAGTCGTGTCCGACTCTTTGCGATCTCCTGGACTGTAGTCTACCAGGCTCCTCTGTCCATGGGATTTTCCAGGCAAGAGTACTGGAGTGGATTGCCATTGCCTTCTCCAGGGGAATCTTCCAGACCCAGGGATCGAACCCAGATCTTCTGCATTGCAGGCAGACGCTTTACCCTCTGAGCCACCAGGGAAGCCCTTTACTGAGCCAAGGTCACCTTCAGAGAACACTGTTCGCGTGTAGTGTAGGTGCCTTGCAGCAGTGTGCCCAGCTCTCCCAGCCCACCCTCATGAAGTTGCTGTCACCCTTCAGTCATCTCTGTGCTGTAATCACTCGGTGCATTGTTACTTTAAACAGTTACTTTTCAGATCAATTAAGAATTAAAAAAAAAAAAAAGTTTAACTTTACCTTCATTTATTTCTTCTTCAGTAATCATCCTTTATTTATGTGGATCTAAATTTCTGACATAAAATTTTCCTAACCATCACAACTTATCTCTAACCCTCTTAACATTTCTTTGCAGGGCAGGCCTATTGAGAATGAATTGTCTCAGTTTTTACTTGCTTAAGAAAGTCTTTATTCTTCACTTGTGGAGGACACTTTTGCCAAAAGTGGGATTCTAGGCTAGTATTTCTTCTTGCTTTCACAGTTTTTGAAACACAGTCCCCTGTTGTTGTTATCCATGATATTCTATAGATAAAATGGTTTTCCCCTCCTCCTCTGACTTTGGATTTTTCTCCTTGGCTTTGCTCTTCTGATGATTAAGTATGATATGCGTAGTTTTCAGTTTTCTGTTTATTAGTATTTTTGACTTGATTCTTTCTTAGAATTTCAATCTCTCTGCTTATTCATCTGTTCATGCATGTTGTCTCTTTCATTAGAGCCCTTGACATACTAATGGTAGCTGTTTTAAATGCCCTGAGAATTCTAATATCTGTATTATATACGAGAGACTTCCCTGGCAGCCAATGGTTAAGACTACACTCTCAAGGCAGGGACCCAGCTTCCATCACAGGTCAGGGAACTAAGATCCTGTATCCTACATGGCACAGCCATGAATAAATAGGTAGGTAGGTAGATAAAAATACAATATATGTGAGTCTCATTCTGATGCTTGCCTGAGAGCTCTGATTTCCTGCTTGATTATAGATCTTGATCTGTCTGTTTTGCTTGCCTTTAGCATGCCTTTTAATTTTTTTGTTGAAAGCTGGACATACTGTGTTGAGTGATAGGAACTGAGATAGATGGTCTTCTAGTGTGAGCATGTATGCGAATCTGGCCAGGAGTTAGGCTGTGTTTCATGTTGGCTCTTGGTGCCAGAGATTTCACACTGTTCCAGGGTAGGGTCTTGTTTCGTTCCCCCTCCTGACTTTGGGCTTCCCTGAGTACTTTGTGTCAGAGAGACCCTGTGTCTGGTAGCTCTTTCAGTGACTGTCCACTGTTTCACTGGAGCCCTGTTAGTGTGGTAGGTAGCAAAGTGTGTGGGAGGGGAGTGTTTCTGGTCTTAGGATTAAATCTCAAGCCTCTTAGTGGGTCTCTGGCCTGTGACCGTCACGTGTTTCCTCTTGGATGGCCCTCTCGTCCGTCTGAGGTCAGACATGAAAGCTGGAAGGGGCCAGGTTGAGAGAGATGTCCTCCCATGGTTTTAGGACAAGGGCCTAGTAAATTCTTTTCCCTGGGGAGTAGTCCTCCATGATAGAGAAATCTCTGGTCACATTTCACAAGCATGACCCTTCCCCTCCACCTGCCAGAGCCATAAGTAATGCTCAACAAAGTAAGGGCTTCCCCTAAGACTGTGGTCTCCAGATGTGATCCTTCCAGTTTATGGCTCTGGCACTTATGATCCAAGAAAACATATCTTGGCTGTGAGTCTAAATTTACATTTTCTCTACATTTTGGGGAGACAGCCTTGCAAACTCAGTTCTCTGAGTCCAAGAAAAGCCATTGTTTTTCAGTTTGTCCAGTTTTTTCCCATAAGGATGATAGTAACAACTTCCAAACCCTTCCTGTGTGGAGCTGAAACCATCCAATGTCCTCTCCATGTGGCCTTCCATTGTGTAACCTAAAGGATGAACATTAGGAGAAGGAAAACTCAAAGGACTGACAATTTTGTTTTTGAAATGATTTAGAGATAGCAATTTGAAATTGTGATAAGCGCAAAAATCTTTCAAGGAAATTACATGGTCAGTTGCTTTTTAAAAATATTTTTTTCCTTATTATAAAAGTGACATGACATAAAATTTTCCTAACCATCACAACTTATCTCTAACCCTCTTAACATTTCTTTGCAGGGCAGGCCTATTGAGAATGAATTGTCTCAGTTTTTACTTGCTTAAGAAAGTCTTTATTCTTCACTTGTGGAGGACACTTTTGCCAAAAGTGGGATTCTAGGCTAGTATTTCTTCTTGCTTTCACAGTTTTTGAAACACAGTCCCCTGTTGTTGTTATCCATGATATTCTATAGATAAAATGGTTTTCCCCTCCTCCTCTGACTTTGGATTTTTCTCCTTGGCTTTGCTCTTCTGATGATTAAGTATGATATGCGTAGTTTTCAGTTTTCTGTTTATTAGTATTTTTGACTTGATTCTTTCTTAGAATTTCAATCTCTCTGCTTATTCATCTGTTCATGCATGTTGTCTCTTTCATTAGAGCCCTTGACATACTAATGGTAGCTGTTTTAAATGCCCTGAGAATTCTAATATCTGTATTATATACGAGAGACTTCCCTGGCAGCCAATGGTTAAGACTACACTCTCAAGGCAGGGACCCAGCTTCCATCACAGGTCAGGGAACTAAGATCCTGTATCCTACATGGCACAGCCATGAATAAATAGGTAGGTAGGTAGATAAAAATACAATATATGTGAGTCTCATTCTGATGCTTGCCTGAGAGCTCTGATTTCCTGCTTGATTATAGATCTTGATCTGTCTGTTTTGCTTGCCTTTAGCATGCCTTTTAATTTTTTTGTTGAAAGCTGGACATACTGTGTTGAGTGATAGGAACTGAGATAGATGGTCTTCTAGTGTGAGCATGTATGCGAATCTGGCCAGGAGTTAGGCTGTGTTTCATGTTGGCTCTTGGTGCCAGAGATTTCACACTGTTCCAGGGTAGGGTCTTGTTTCGTTCCCCCTCCTGACTTTGGGCTTCCCTGAGTACTTTGTGTCAGAGAGACCCTGTGTCTGGTAGCTCTTTCAGTGACTGTCCACTGTTTCACTGGAGCCCTGTTAGTGTGGTAGGTAGCAAAGTGTGTGGGAGGGGAGTGTTTCTGGTCTTAGGATTAAATCTCAAGCCTCTTAGTGGGTCTCTGGCCTGTGACCGTCACGTGTTTCCTCTTGGATGGCCCTCTCGTCCGTCTGAGGTCAGACATGAAAGCTGGAAGGGGCCAGGTTGAGAGAGATGTCCTCCCATGGTTTTAGGACAAGGGCCTAGTAAATTCTTTTCCCTGGGGAGTAGTCCTCCATGATAGAGAAATCTCTGGTCACATTTCACAAGCATGACCCTTCCCCTCCACCTGCCAGAGCCATAAGTAATGCTCAACAAAGTAAGGGCTTCCCCTAAGACTGTGGTCTCCAGATGTGATCCTTCCAGTTTATGGCTCTGGCACTTATGATCCAAGAAAACATATCTTGGCTGTGAGTCTAAATTTACATTTTCTCTACATTTTGGGGAGACAGCCTTGCAAACTCAGTTCTCTGAGTCCAAGAAAAGCCATTGTTTTTCAGTTTGTCCAGTTTTTTCCCATAAGGATGATAGTAACAACTTCCAAACCCTTCCTGTGTGGAGCTGAAACCATCCAATGTCCTCTCCATGTGGCCTTCCATTGTGTAACCTAAAGGATGAACATTAGGAGAAGGAAAACTCAAAGGACTGACAATTTTGTTTTTGAAATGATTTAGAGATAGCAATTTGAAATTGTGATAAGCGCAAAAATCTTTCAAGGAAATTACATGGTCAGTTGCTTTTTAAAAATATTTTTTTCCTTATTATAAAAGTGACATGTATTCATAGTAAACAGCGGTGTGTGACTCTGTGGCAGCACTGTGCTGTTCAGCTGAAGCTGCAGAGCTGGGTTTCAGCGGATGATGCTGCCAGAAGAGGAATCAGAAATTAGGGCCAGATGATGGACTCTAAGATGGCTGAAAAGGAAATAAAGGTGGGGCAGGCAAAGGATAGGGTCAGTGGAAGGTTCAGTGGACTGTAGGTCCTAATGGTACTAGAACAGTGGTTGCAGGAGGGGTTGATAAGCGACTTGGAAGGACTGACAGGTAGAGGTGATGAGAGACGGAGATACTGAAGGAGGTGAGAGACGGAGATACTGAGGGAGGAGCAGTTTCAGTGATGACGAGGGACCATGTGGACCAGTGTGGGACCATGACCAATTATATTAGTCATGCCCCTGCTTCTGCCCTCTGTAGAAGGTTATAGCCCTAAGGAAAAGGTTTGTTTGTTTTATGAAAGGGACAAGTAATAGTCTGGACAAATACGTCTGAAAAGCACCTAGCACAGTGCCTGGTGCCTAGTAGGCGCTTTACAAGTGAGTGGGTTCTCGTTGGGCTGTTACTGTCACGGCTGAGCTGTGTCCATGCTCTGTAAGGTCATTTTAAACTCCTCGTGTGGGCTGTTTGGTGGGGGTGGCGTACCAGGTCTTGGTTGTGGCATGCAGGCTTCTCGTGGATCACGGCTCTAGAGCACGCAGCTAGTAGTTGAGACGCGCTGGCTTCTCTTGTTGTGGCGTGTAGTCTCTAGTTGCACCCCAGCTTACTTGCCCAGCGGCATGAGGAATCTTAAGTTTCCCAGCCAGGGATTGAACCCATATCCCCTGCAATGGGAGGTGGATTCTTAACCACTGGATCACCAGGGAAGTTCCTATTACATCATTTTAGGATTTTCTGAAACTGGACTAGGAAATGCCCATTGTGCTAAAATTCAGCATTGTAGTGAGGAGTGTTTTGGCAAGATTTCTGTGGTGTGGTTTAAGTCATCTCTTGTAGTCAAAATCATTCTCTGGGACTACATTTCCAGTGCTTAAGTCATGTTTTAATTATTATTTGATCTATTTTCATTTACCTTTTCAGAAATGTGTCCCTTCTATAAAATGAGATTTGTCCCAACACCCTAAAGGATGGTGTATCAAGTTTCCTAGGGCTGCTGAAACAAACTACCACAAACTGGGCAACTGAAAATAACAGAACGGTATTCCTTCATAACTCTGGGGGCTAGAAGTCCAAAACTGAGGGGTCAGGAGGGCTGCTCCCTTCTGCAGCCTGTGGGGGAGGATCCCTCCTGCCTCCCCCACCGTCTGGCATTCGCCGACTCTCCCACCTTCCTTGGCTTGTAGATGCAGCACTCCAGTCTCCGCCCCTTGTCACATGGGCACCTTCTCCACCTGCCTCTTCCCTCTTCTGAGGACACCAGTTACCTCTACTAACTCCATCTGCTGTGACCCCATTTCCAGATAAGGCCATATTCTGAGGTGCTGGGAATTAATAGCCCTCAACAATTCTTTTTTGGGGGGACACAATTCAACCCCTAATAGTGGGTTTAGGAGAACCCGTACTAACTGTTTCTCTGTTCACCTTGTCCCAGTGATAATGTGTCTTATGCCTAAAACCCCAGTTCTTGGATGTACCTGCTGCTCTAAAAAGAAGAGTGCGTGGAGGTTTGCCTCGGGTTAAGGGCTGAGTCTCTGCATGAGCACCTTGCTGCTGCAGTGACGGGGAGCCTGGGTGATATGCTGGACAGCCCCCTCGGTAGTCATGGGCTCCCTGCAAGGCCATTGGACAATCCGGGCTCATTTACTAGTCCTGCTTCCAGATCGTTGCTTAAAAGTATAAGTAATTTATTGTCAAATCTTAAATATGTTCCTTGAGTTTCCATTTTATGTTTTGGTTAGATTAAATAGCAACCAGGAACCATACTTAGATGTCCATGCAAATTCCAAGGCGCTGCTCTTGCACAGCAGGACTGTATTTTGCTGAGTCTAAGGAGAATGCAGAATGAATTGCAATAAACAAAGTCCACTCCGGCACCATTTAGATCCATTTAAAATGATAATGGAATTCATGGCACCCCACTCCAGTACTTTTGCCTGGAAAATCCCATGGACGGAGGAGCCTGGTGGGCTGCAGTCCATGGGGTCGCTGAGAGTTGGACACGACTCAGTGACTTCACTTTCACTTTTCACTTTCATGCATTGGAGAAGGAAATGGCAACCCACTCCAGTGTTCTTGCCTGGAGAATCCCAGGGACGGCAGAGCCTGGTGGGCTGCCGTCTATGGGATCGCACAGAGTCGGACACGACTAAAGAGACTTAGCAGCAGCAGCAGCATAGCTGCACTAAACTTATGCTCCTTTCTCGATTTGGCCTCTGGAAAATACGACAACCACGAGGACATGCAATTTTGCTGCTTGTTTTAAGTTGTGTGCGGGAAGAAGCGTGGACCTTGGAATCAGATCTGAATTTGACTCCAGGCTCCTGCTTTACTGAACTGCCCTTGCCCCCAACCCCATGGTAGGCAAAATAAATGGGCCCCAAAGATATCTGTACTCTAATCCCTGGAAATTGGGATAGTGAAAAGGACTCTGCAGGTTTGATTAAGGTAGAGACTTTGGGGTGGGAGGGTGTCCTGTATCATTCAGAGGAGCTCAATCTAATTAAATAAGTCCTTAAAAGCAGAGATTTCCCAGCACTACTTGAAGAGGAAGGGAAAAGGTCAGAGAATTGTTGGATTTGAGGTTGGAGGAAGGGACCATGAACCATGGAATGCAGGTGACCTCCGGAATCTGCAAAGGAAAGAAAATAGATTCTGTCCTCACACCCCTGGAAGGACTACAGCCCTGCCAATGCTTTGATTTGGGGGCTTCCTACCTCTAGAGCCAAAAGATAATAAACTTGTGTTGTAAGCTTCTAAGTTTGTGATAACTTAAAATAGTAGTGGAGAAACAATACATGCACCACTGACTAGCTGTATGACTTTCTGAGTTTTGGGTTTCTCATCCAAAAAAAAAATATATATATATATATAATAATATTGATCTTGTGTAGTGTATGTGCAGACTTACTGAGATGACATATGCAAAATCCATCATTAATCATTTCGTGACTTAGTGTCAGGAGTTCATCCTGAGGAGTCACACTATTTTCTCTCAGGTACTTAGCCTCCATTTTCAGCCCAGCTGCCATCAGGTGGGGCTTTTTTGGTTGGCTCAGCGGTTAAGAATCTGCCTGCAATGCAGGAAACTTGCAAGAGATACGGGTTTGACCCGTGGGTTGGGAAGATCCCCTGGGGAGGAAATAGCAACCCACTCCAGTATTCTTGCCTGGGTAGTCTCATGGACAGAGGATCCTGGTGGGCTGCAGTCCATGAGGTCGCAGAGAGTCAGACACAACTTAGCAACTAAACAGCAACAATAAGCCATCAGGTGAATGGTTGCACGTGGTTCCGTGGCCCACGCCTTCTAGTCAGAGTGTGACGTGTGGACCAGCAGCATCAGCCTCAGATGGGGACCTTGTTAGGATCACTGAATCTTAGACCACACCCCAGGCCGACTGAGTCAGATTAAAAAATCTGTGTTTTTTAACAACATCACCAGATGATTCATATGCACTTTAAAATTGAAGAGGCACTACTAGACTGGTGTTTCTCAAACATCACATATGCTGACAGAACAAGTCCCTGGGTCTAGCATTTAGGAGCATGGTGTTTCAATATTTGTATTTTTAGTATATTTTCTAAGTATTTCTAATGCAGAGGGCTATAATCACTGGAATAAATCCTTAGAGATACACTTTAATATATGAGATTCAAATCAGAATTGTAAAATTTTCAATTAATGTCTTTTTCTCTAAGGAAAACAACTATTCTAGGTAAGTGTTACTAAGTGCTGCATTTTTAAAAGATCCATAAAGGAATAAGCCTCAAAGAACAGCAGAGATACTTTCTCACTAGTTCTTAACTGTTCTGATTCCTATTCAGGCTTTATCATATGCACTTGATTAGACTTCATGAGATTCATCCAGCTTCATTTCACTTAGAAGCAGTATTTCTTAGACGACAGCTCCTCAAGTGTGGAACCTTGGCATTAAAAACCCTTGGCTGTTTTCTCTTTAGCAAGAAAGACTTACCACTTAGTAAATTATCAGAAGACAGACAAGAGTTTTTGGAACGTTTTCTCCTCTGCACCCCTTCCTCCATAGACAGAAGCATAAAGAGAAGTTTTGGCAGTTGTACTTAGGGCAGCCTGGCCATGTTTCCATGACCTAGAGCACAGAGTTGCATTCCAAGAAACAAAGCCAGCGTGGCTTCCCAGCATACCCAGCACAGAATGTCTGGAGAGAGACTCAGATTCAGGAGTTCCAGGTGCAAACAGCTGGATGAGGGCTCTAGACAGGAGCCAAAATCGAGAATGGGGAGCTGAGCAAACCTGGGCAAAGTCAGCCAGTTAGGAGGCAGTGGTGAAGCCGCTGGACAGCCACAAATGGCTTCAAGGAACCTCACGAGGATATGAGGGCAGATGCTCTGGGCTGCCTTTTTAGGACAGGGTGAAGACCAGCCCTGTACCCTCAAAGCTTCCACCATGAAGAGCAGAATTAACTGGGAGATGGGCCCAACCAAGGCGGTGTCTGGAGAAAACTCACCATTGTAGCCTTTGAGGGCTCAGCTGCCTATACGTTCCCTGCAAGGGCTGCTCGTGACCACGCTGTCTCCACACTTTCCCTGCTCTCGAAGTAGTCTCCTGAGGTCGCACTAGACCCAGCTCTCTGGCCCAGAGCCTATCAGTTGTGGCTCTGGTAATGCAGGCCCAGGCAGGCCATCCTGGGGTCTCCACCTCACTGAACAGAAAACACTATGGCAGCCTTTAAAAAATTTTTTTATTGAAGTATAGTTGACTTACAATGTTGTGTTAGTTTCAGGTGTATAGCAAAGTGAATCAGTTATACATACATCCACTCTTTTTAAGATTCTTTTGCCATATAGGCCATTACAGAGTGTTGAGTAGAGTTCCCCGTGCTATCCAGTAGGTCCTTACTGTCTTTTTATATATAGTGATGTGTTATATGTTAATACCAATCTCCTATTGCTCCCCCCACGTTTCTCCTTTGGTAGCCATAAGTTTGATTTAGACATCTATGAGTCAGTTTCTATTTTGTAAACAAGTTCCGTTTTGTAAACTAGTATCATTTAAAAAATTCTACATAGAAGTGGTATTATATGATATTTGTCTCGGACTTAGTTCAGTTCAGTTCAGTCGCTCAGTCATGTCCGACTCTTTGCAACGCCAGGAACTGCAGCACGCCAGGCCTCCCTGTCCATCACCAGCTCCCGGAGTCCACCCAAACCTATGTCCATTGAGTTGATGATTGCCATCCAACTATCTCATCCTCTGTCGTCCCCTTCTCCTCCTGCCCTCAATCTTTCCCAGCATCAGAGTCTTTTCTTAACTTAGTATGATAACCTATAGATCCATCCATATTGCTGCAAATGACCTTATTTTGTTCTGCTTTGTGGCTAATATTCCATTGTATATATATTTGAACACATCATCTTTATTCATTTCTTTATTGTAAATAATCCTGCAGCAAACAGAGGGGTGCATGTGTCTTTTGAATTATGGTTTTCTTTTGGCATATATGCCCAGGAGTAGGATTGCAGGGTCATATGGTAGCTCTATTTTTAGTTTTTTAGAGAACCTCCATACTGTTCTCTGTAATGATTGTACCACTTTACATTCCCATCAGCAATGTAGAAGGGCTCCATTTTCTTCACACCCTCTCTAGCATTTATAGTTTGTAGACTTTTTGATGATGGGCATTTTGACCTGTATGAGGTAATACCTCATTGCTGTTTCGATTTGCATTTCTCTAATGATTAGCGGTGTTGAGCACAATATCAAAACTGTGATCCCTTCAGACAGATAAAGAATTCTGTTCAGGTAGCCCTGCTGTCCCTTTGCAGTTGCCAGGTCTGCATGATTTATGCAGATGACCTGCCTCTGGTCACTGGAAGCAGATATTAGTATATGAAGAAAACCCCATGGTGAGAAGTAGCCTTCCTTCTCAAGGTCAGGGACTTCTCTCAGCAGAAGTCTGAGGGCATGAAACTCTGTTCTCTGGGCCAGAAAAACCAAGATTGAATGATTAAAAACTGCAAGGCCAAATTTCTGAAAAGCAGTTCTGCTAACATCCCAGGACCCAAGTCGGACAGTCTCTTCTGAGGTCATCGGGCCTCTCTTCCTGCTGTGCTATGCTAAGTCGCTTCAGTCGTGTCCGACTCTGTGTGACCCCATAGACGGCAGCCCACCAGGCTCCGCTGTCCCTGGGATTCTCCAGGCAAGCACACCGGACTGGGTTTCTTCCTGCTAAGCGCCGCTAATGTCACCCCTCTAAGGCATGCAGGGACAGCCTGCAGAGGAGGTGCTGGGAGACGAGTAGCAGTTTAGTTGAATCATTTGAATGCCCTGCACATACCGTAGCAGCCCCGACCTCCAGAGCCTTGTCTTGTTCATTGAGCCACTCTGCCTAGTACCTAACATATGCAGGAATGGTCCTCAAGTGCTTCACATCTACTAACTTCTTTACTTTCCATGATATGACCCTCTCCACAGAGAAGACATTGTGTTCAGGCAGTTGAGTGGCCTGCTCAGGGTCACACAGCAAGCAGGTGACAGCAAAGCTTTGAAGCTGGGCTTTCAGCTCCAGGGTCTATGCAGAGGAGGATAAATCAGGAACCGGATGCTTCCTGCCCTGTCATCTCTGCAGAGGACAAACACCCCAGAATAAATGTTATCAAAACAAGGCGGGAGGAAATCAGGAGTGGCTGGAACCAGGCAGTACACTCCCTCCCGGGCGGGTGGGGCTTTGCCTGTTACAGAGCACTTGGGTGTGGGGAGTGGAGCTGTATATAGGAAGCCTTCTTTTGGTGGCTGTACTTGTGATGGAGGGTGAAGCTGTGAAGCTGGCTGTCCTTTACTCATCACCAGCCCCCTAAGATCGCAAAGACACCCAGATCAGTCACGAGGTGAGGCACAGGGTGAGACCTGTGTACCCTGGGCAGGAGTGGAGGAAATTAAACAGCGGACCAGAGGAGCTGCCCAGCCGGGTGCCAGTCCCGTCCCCTCTGGCCCCGAGGAGGAAGGAGAAGTGGGACTTCCTGGAGAGCAGGGGTCGAGGGTCTGGGAGGGGCCCTTGGCCTATTTCTCACCTTCCCGCAAGGTCAGGCCCTGAAGAAGTCTCCTGGGAGGCCCTGGTGATGCTGGCAGCAAGGCTGGTGTCCGCCTCTCGTGGAAGGTGGGGTGAGGCTGGGGGTGGCCGAACTGCTGGTCCTGTAACCGACTCTGACGGCCCTCCGGCTGCCACTGCGACCCCGTGACAGCCAGAGCGAAACAGAGGGAGCGGATGAAACTGGACAGTCAGTCTTGACAACAAAATACCTGCATTTGAATATTTCCTCAAGAGGGACTACATTTTCAAATGTCCTTCGTTGTGGTTCAGTCACTAAGTCGTGTCCAACTCTTCGTGACCCCATGGACTGCAGCACACCAGGCTTCCCTGTCCCTCACTATCTCCCGGAGTTTGCTAGAATTCATGTCCATTAAGTTGGTGATATTATCTAACCATCTCATCCTCTGCCTCCCTCTTCTTTTGCCTTCAATCTTTCGCAGCATCAGAGTCTTTTCCAATGAGTCAGCTCTTCACATCAGGAGACAGATTGAGGTATTGGAGCTTCAGCTTCAGCATTAGCCCTACCAATGAATATTCATTGATTGGTTGATTTCCTTTAGGACTGACTGGTTTGATTTCCTCACGGTCCAAGGGATTCCTCAGCACCACATTTTGAAAACATCAATCCTTTGGCGCTCAGCGTTCTTTATGGTCCAACTCTCACATCCGTACATGATTACTGGAAAAACCATAGCTTTGACTATACTGACTTTTGAAGCAAAGTAATATCTCAGTTTTTTAATACTCTGTTTAGGTTTGTCATAGCTTTTCTTCCAAGGAGCAAGCGTTTTAATTTCATAGCTACAGTGACCATCAGCAGTGATTTTGGAGCCTAAGAAAATAAAATCTGTCACTGCTTCTCCTTTTTCCTTATCTATTTGCCATGAAGTGATGGGACTGGATGCCAGGATCTTAGGTTTTTGACTGTTCAGTTTCAGGCCAGCTTTTCCACTATCTTCTTTCACCCTCATGAAGAGACTGTTTGGTTCGTCTTCATTTTCTGCCATTAGTGTGGTGTCATTTGCACATCTGAGATTGTTGATTTCTCTAGGCAGTCTTGATTCCAGCTGGAGCTTCATTCAGCCGGGCATTTTGCATGATATACTCCTTATATAAGTTAAATACACAGGGTGACAATGTACAGCCTTGACGTATTCCCTTCCCAATTTTGAACCAGTCTGTTGTTCATATCCAGTTTTAACTATTGCTTCTTGACCTGCATACAGGTTTTTCAGGAGGCAGGTAAGGTGGTCAGGTTCTCTCATCTTTTTAAGAATTTTCCACAGTTTATTGTCATCCATGTGGTCAAAGGCTTTAGTGTAGTCAATGAAGCAGAGGTACATGTTTTCCTGGAATTCCCTTGTTTTTTCTATGATCCAACAGATGCTGGCAATTTGATCTCTGGTTCCTCTGCCTTTCCTACTTTGGACATCTGGAAGTTCTCAGTTCATGTACTTTTGAAGCTTAGATTAGAGGATTCTGAGCATTACTTTGCTAGCATGTGAAATGAGTACAATTGTGTGGTAGTTTGAAATTCTTTGGCATTGCCCTTCTTTGGGATTGGAATGAAAACTGACCTTTTCCAGTCCTGTGGCCACTGCTGAAGCTTCCAAATTTGCTGGCATATTGCATGCAGCACTTTAGCAGCATCATCTTTTAGGATTTGAAGTAGCTCAACTGGAATTCCTTCACCTCCACTAACTTTGTTTGTAGTAATGCTTCCTAAGACCCACTTGACTTCACACTCCAGGATGTCTGGCTCTAGGTGAGTGACCACACCATTATAGTTATCCAGCTCATTAAGACCTTTTTTGTATAGTTCTTCTGTGTATTCTTGCCACCTCTTCTTAATCTCTTTTGCTTCTGTTAGGTCCGTACCATTTCTGTCCTTTATTGTGCCCATCTTTGCATGCAATATTCCTTTGGTATCTCTTAATTTTCTTGAAGAGATCTCTGCTGCTGCCCCTAAGTCACTTCAGTTGTATCCGACTCTGTGCGACCCCATAGACGGCAGCCCACCAGGCTCCCCCGTCCCTGGGATTCTCCAGGCAAGAACACTGGAATGGGTTGCCATTTCCTTCTCCAATGCATGAAAGTGAAAAGTGAAAATGAAGTCGTGTCCGACTCTTAGTGACCCCATGGACTGCAGCCCACCAGGCTCCTCCGTCCATGGAATTTTCCAGGCAAGAGTACTGGAGTGGAGTGCCATTGCCTTTGATCTCTAGTCTTTCCCATTCTACTATTTTTCTCTATTCCTTTGCCTTGATCACTTAGGAAGGTTTTCTTATCTCTCCTCTCTCTTCTTTGGAACTCTGCATTCAAGTGGGTATATCTTTCCTTTTTTCCTTTGCTTTTTGCTTCTCTTCTTTTGTCAGCTATTTGTAAGTCCTCATGAGACAACCACTTTCTTTCTTGCAGTTCTTTTTCTTTGGGATGATTTTGGTCACCGCCTCCTGTACAATATCATGAACCTCATTCCATAGTTCTTTGGGCACTCTGTCTACCAGATCTTATCCCTTGAATCTATTTGTCACTTCCACTGTATAATCATAAGGGATTTGATTTAGGTCATACCTGAATAGTCTAGTGGTTTTCCTTACTTTCTTCATTTTAAGCCTGTATTTTGCAATAAGGAGTTCATGATCTGAGCCAGTCAGCTCCTGGTCTTATTTTTGCTGACTGTATAGAGCTTCTTCATTGGCTGCAAAGAACGTAATCAGTCTGATTTTGGTATTGACCATCTGGTGATGTCCATGCGTAGAGTCATCTCTTTTGTTGTTAGAAGAGGGCATTTGCTATGACCAGTGTGTTCTCTTGGCAAAACTGTTAGCCTTTGCCCTGCTTCATTTTGTACTTCAAGGCCAAACTTGCTTGGTATTCTAGATATCTCTTTACTTCCTACTTTTGCATTGCAGTTCCCTGTGACATCTGTTTTGGTGTTAGTTCTAGATGGTCTTGTAGGTTTTTATAGAACCTTTCGACTTCAGCTTCTTCAGCATTAGTGGTTGGGGCATAGACTTGAATTACTGTGATGTTGGATGGTTTGCCTTAGAAATGAGCTAAGACCATTCTACCCGTTTTGATCTTACACCCAAGTTCTGCATTTTGGGCTCTTTTGCTGACTCTGAGGGCTACTCCATTTCTTCTAAGGGATTCTTGCCAACAGTAGGAGATATAATGATCATCTGAATTAAATTCGCCCCTTCTGGTCCACTTTAATTCACTGATTTTTAAAATGTCGATGCTCACTCTTGCCATCTCCTGCTTGACCACGTCCAATTTACCTTGATTCATGAACTTAATATTCCAGGTTCCTATGCAATATTGTTCTTTACATCATCAGTCTTTACTTTCACCACCAGGCACATCCACAACTAGGCATCATTTCTGCTTTGGCTCAACCTCTTCATTTTTTTCTGGAGCTATTTCTCTGCTCTTCCCCAGTAGCATATTGGACACCTACTGACCTAAAGGGCTCATCTTCTGGTGTCGTTGTCTTTTCATACTTTGCATGCGATTCTCAAGGCAAGTATACTGAAGTGGTTTGCCATTCCCGTCTCCAGTGGACCACATTTTGTCAGAACTCTCCACCATGACCCATCCGTCTTGGGTGGCCCTGCACGGCATGGCTCATAGCTTCATTGAGCCACACAAGGCTGTGCCCCATGTGATCATTTTGGTTAGCTTTCTGTGATTACTGGAGAAGGAAATGGCAATCCACTCCAGTATTCTTGCCTGGAGAATCCCATGGACAGAGAAGCCTAGTAGGTTACAGTCCACGGGGTCGCAAAGAGTCGGACACGACTGAGCGACTTCACCTTCACCTTCACCTTCTGTGATTAGGGTTTTCTTTCTGAAGGCCGAGATTACAGTTCTTACTTCTTCTGTCTGCCCCCTGGTGGATGAGGATAAGAGGCTTGTGCAAGCTTCCTGATGGGAGGGACTGGCTGTGGGGAAAACTGGGTCTTGCCCTGCTCAGAAAATCTTTAATCGAGTTGTCCGCTGATAGATGGGGCTGGCTCCCTCCCTGTTAGTGTTTGGCCTGAGATGACCCAATGCTGGAATCTACAGTCTACAGGGCTACTGATGGCCTCCAGAGAGGACTTATGCCAACACACGCCTCCCGGGACTGCTGCTGCCAGTGCCCCCGTCCCTGTGGCAGGCCACTTCCAACCCACACCTCCTCCCCAGGAGACCCTCATACGCTCACAGGCTTAGTCTCTTGTGGGGTCACTCCTCCTTTCACCTGGGTCCAGACCTATATTAGAGTTTAAGAGAAGAGAGAGTCTTCCTTAGGCCTCATACCAAGGTATCAAGAATAAACTAGTGTAACAATAAAAAAATAGCTGACCATTGTCACTTGCGATTAAACTCCTCTGAGGGAGTTTTCAGTTTGGAATGGAAGTGGTTTGTGCACAAGTCTGACATTTCCGTATCCCACGCTCTTACATTATCCTAATACCATTTAGAACAGTTAATGCAGCAGTTAAGAATGGAGGCTCTGGCAGCCAACTGCTTGGGTTTGAAATTCGGCTTTGTCTCCTAGTTGTATGACATTGGGCAAATTACTTAGTTTCCCTGTGCCTTTGTTGCCTAAATGTGTATAAAAATAGTGCCCTTTTCTCCCCAAAAGTTGCTTAAAGGTTAGATAAGGTAATGCCTGTAAAGCACTTTTAGGGCAGTGCCTGATATATTTTAAAATGCTTCATCGTTGGCTGTTACGACAGTTGTCATTATCATATTTTAATAGCTAAGTATCTAAAAGATTATTCTACTCCATGGATAAAGAAACTGAGTTCAAATGTGGGTGGTTGTGCCAGAGATACTTGGAAAGATCTGAGCCAGGTGGTGGACTCTGGGCACAGTAGGTGGGAGAGGAGGTGGAGGAAGAGGAGCCGGCATGTGGAGTCAGGAGAGCTTGTGGTGGTGTCCGGGGACAGCAACAAGACCCCACACTAGTGGCGATGAATTCAGTTGGAGGACCGTGGGCAGGAGAGGCTGGGCTGGCCACGGTGAAGATCATGGGGCGGAAAACGTCTGGAGGGTCTCCTGTAGCTGGCTTTCTCTCTTGGCTGCCTGCCCCCTCTCTCTGCATCCAAAGAGGATGTCTATTTTCCTTGTAGGGCTGGGGAAAGAGCTGCTGTGTCTTTGAGAGTCCGCACCCACGCTCTTTCCGGTGAGGCAGAGCCTTTGGTTAAGGTTCTTGTGCGCTGGGCAGGTTCCTGGGATAGTCCGTCTCCATGTCCAGGGTGCATCCCACCTGCCTGGCAGAGAGTTTATTTCAGCCTCAGCTTCCATTTCTCCATGAGTTGTGACTCCACTGTTGTGTGAATGGAACCCACTTCAGACTGGCTTAAGAAAGATGGGAATTTATTGGCTCCCTTAGCTGACCTTGTGGGAATATGTTGGTTTCAGGTGCTGTCTGATCCAGTGTTGTGACAACCCAGTTTCTGGCTATTTCTTGGCTCTCCTTTGCATAGTGTTGGCTTCCTGGGCAACTCCAGGTACTTGTCATCTTCCTCATGGAAATTCCAGCAGAAAAAGTGCTTTTTCCCCTGCTGCCCCAGCAGAGGTCTTTTTGTATCTGACTGGTTCTTGTTGGGCCACAGACTATAATTCTGAACCAATCACTGGGGCAAAAAGAACTTGCTGCCCTGACGGCATGGCAAACCTGTGTCCTGCACCTGCGTTTGGAACTGGAAACAGAATCGCCAGGATGAGGACTGGAACACAGGGAGGAAACTCCCAGGAGAAGGGCTAAAACAAAACACAAACAAAAGTAGCTTCTCTGCCCTGAGCCAAAGAATGACGGTAAACATGGGGTTTGTGTGTCTGGAATATAGATCCACGTGGCATTTAGTCTTTATCGTCCTGGAGAGCAACGTCTGCAGCTGTTCTTTTCCTATTTGCTGTCGGATTCCTTGGACTTTGCCATGTGGGCCCTGTTCTCACGGCTGTTTGCTTATCTTGAAGCCTGACCACTTGTGGTTATCTACCCTGCTGCTGCTGCTGCTAAGTCGCTTCAGTCGTGTCCAACTCTGTGCGACCCCACAGACGGCAGTCCACCAGGCTCCCCCGTCCCTGGGATTCTCCAGGCAAGAACACTGGAGTGGGTTGCCATTTCCTTCTCCAATGCATGAAAGTGAAAAGTGAAAGTGAAGTCTCTCAGTCGTGTCCAACCCTCAGCAACCCCTTGGACTGCAGCCCACCAGGCTCCCCCGTCCATGGGATTTTCCAGGCAAGAGTACTGGAGTGGGGTGCCGTTGCCTTCTCCAGGTTACCCTAGAACACAATATTCAAGCTCTGTCTTTCTAATTGGAATTATATGACATGCGCTCTTGTCTCTTGCCCTGTGATCTTGAACTCGCAGTCTCTCTCTTGTTCTGCTGCGTCTGAACAGAACGCTGCTCTCCAGTGGGGGACCCAGCATGCTGTCACATCTCATCCAGACTTGTCCACTGCCTCAGGATGCTGCTCACGGTGTTCTCTCCCTTCGCCCACCTGGACCTGAGTTAGCTGATAAGCTCCTGGGGTGCGTGACTAAGCTCCATGATGAAGGGGCCCCTTGTCATTTAATTCTTAAATCCTCTTACATAGGCTGTTTGACATTTCTGGGTAGGACTAAGGCTGCCAAGATGTGAATGCAGTGAATAGTTAAAAATGTAAGCAGAGGCCTCGCCAACGACGGGCTTCCAGTGCCAGGCAGGCTGTCTGGGCTTGTGTCCTGTTGACAGCGAGGAGCCATAGACTGTTCCTGAGTAGAGAGAGACAGCCCCTCCTCGTTACTGCTGCTCGCCGAGCACACACTAAATGTCAGGCCTGGCACACGTGTCCCTTACACATGTGATCTTACTTCACGGCCAAGGTAATGCAGCAAGAGGAGAAGTCTCTTTTCATATGGCACCTACTCCCCTGAAATTACACCTGATTCTTGGCAAGAATCCCTGAAAGCACAGTGGACGTACAAGAAAACCAACCATCCCCCCGACTCACCGCGCCGAGTGACATGTTCCCTTCCCATCCTGTAACGTGTAAGCCGGGGAGGATTCATCCTTCTCACTGTTTGTCTGGACAGCTGAGGAAGACGTCACACAAGGGTTAAAATAACAGTGGAAAGGAGATGACGCACTTCCCTCCCAGCCAGTGCTTCCCTCCTCTTGACCTCTTTTCCAGAGTGGAGATATCTGTACTCCCATCTTCCCATTCCTTCCTCCAGCCCCCACTCTCCACCACTGATTTCCCTGTTAACTCCACACCTCTTAGATCTGATCTCCGCTTGCTCGCCCCCCTTCTTCTTCTTGACCCTTTCTGCCAGAGTGGCCTCTTGGACTTGTTGACTCTGTCCCCCAGCTCTGTCTTCTGCATCACTTTCTCTGTGTCTTTCCATGCATATCTGCTGGCCTTTGTTGATTGACTTCGTCCCTTGTCTTTTAAAGTTGTATCCTCTTGTCTGTTTTGCCAGATTTACTCCCCAGTGGAATTGCATTTCCCCTGCTGCTTATCTAGCATTGTCCAGCTTTCGTTTCTGTCAAAGACAGCCCCGAGCTGCATACTAGCATTCTCCATCTTATTTCTCCTTTATGATATCCTGCGTTCAGACTCCAGCTCCACCACGCCCTGGCTCTGTGGTTCTACAGCATTGCTTTACCTCTCTGCACCTCTGTGTCCCCCTCTGTTAAAGGGGGATGCTGTTATTATTTCCCCAGTAGGATTCCTGTAAAGATTAAATGAACTATTCAATACGTGAAAAGTGTTCAGAACATTATCTGCACAAAGCAGTCCTTGGATGGGTATTAGCTCTTACTGTTGTTTGGGTCCTGGTGTCACATTGTTCTGATGTGTTGGTTCACAAGGGTTCCTCACGAACAGCAGACGCGGAGCTGCCTCCATGCTGGAGGGACACAGGTGAGTTTGAGGGTGACCAGGATGAAGGACGATGTATGTGCTCCCTTTGCCAGCTTGGTGTTCTCATGAACTCACTTTTGCCAACTTGGGAGGAAAGTCGCCTGTGCTTCAAAGGGGAGAAGAGACCGTTCTTGCATACCAGTTAAGTAATAAAATGAAAATTCAAGTAGCTTGGGTAAATACTGACTTGGTAGGATTGGTACTCCATCTGTTTTGTTCCCTTCTGAGGCCCCAACAAGATTCCTAAATGCAGTTTGGATTTTGAAAACATCTGGAATCAGCCGAGCACATTTCTGAAGCTGGTGAGTGCTGACATTGTAATCTGTCTTTCTTGCTGCTCAGCTTGCCTGCCTGCAGTGCATCGACCTCCACAGATGAGGCCAGTGACAGGCTCCTTCCGACAGCATCCTCAGGGGGACTGAGGGTCCTTATGAGTGTCTTGTGTGTGTGTGCGTGCACTTTATCTGTGCTTCTGATTATAAATGTAATAATGTTCTTTGTTGAAACGCTGCAAAATAAAAAGATAAAGAAGCAGCAACTCATAATCCATTCACCCAGAAATAACCACTCTTAAAGTTGTGATGTGTGTGTGTGAAGGATTTTGTGTATACACACACGCCTTTTACTATATGTGGTTTTTAAAAAAACAAAGCTAGGATTGTTTGCATATACATTGAGAATACTGGCATTTTTGATAGCATTATATCCTATTTTTTCTATCTTTTTTTACTAAATATAATATTTGAAAACCGCCTTAATATTTTGGAGAAGGAAATGGCGACCCACTCCAGTGTTCTTGCCTGGAGAATCCCAGGGACGGGGGAGCCTGGTGGGCTGCCGTCTATGGGGTCACACAGAGTCGGACACGACTGAAGCGACTTAGCAGCAGCAGCAGCCTTAATATTTGGTGGGTGGGTGTTCTGTCAGTTCAGGTCCTCCCAGACGCCAGGAAAAGATTAACCACACAAGGAACATGTAGGGAGAACTCGCTGTGAAGGACAGAGGGCGGGGGAGCAGGAATGGGCAGGTCGGGTGGTGAGAGGAGGCGAGGAGGAGGGGCTGGCCAGGAGGAGAGTCACGGTCCTGGAAGGGCTTGTGCAGGCTGGTGGGGGTCAGCCCCTGGCAGAGGTTGCCCTTCACACAGTTCTCATGTTGGGGAAAAATGGCCCGACTCTAACGCCTCCATCTGTCGGCAGGGTGGGCAGCAGGGAGAAGGCATGACCTCAACGTGAACACAGTGCGGAGCCAAAGGGATGGCAGCAGAAAGCCTCCAGTCAGCAGTCCCTCGTGGAAGATTCTCTTGAAGGAGATCTGAATGGCACTGCTTCCTGGTCGCCACAGGCATACCCTAAATTCTTTAATTAACCCTTTATTGTTAGCTATTTTAACCATTATCATTTTTTGTCATTATACATTAAGAAGCAATAAATATTCCTTGATATAAATCTTGGTGTTCCTCATTGATAATTTTTTTAGGGTAAATTAATATGTGGACTTCTGGTTGAACATGATGCATTGAAAGTAAGTTTTCTTGGGCTACCTCTGAAACTCAGTTTTGATTTGAATAAATCAGTAGTCGAAATCAACAAAATTAGTCCTAGAGAGAGCCGTGGATGAGATCATTATAAAAAATTTAGAAGATAGAAAAATAGTAAGATGAATGTTCACAGATTAATCAAAGAGAATACTGAAACCCAAGGTGCCTGAAGAGGAGGAGGCCAGTAAGTTGTAAAAACCTTGAAAGGCTTAGGAATTGGAGGTACCACGTGTCTTAGAAGAGTGTAAAGACTGAGAGCAGGATTGCACGGACATCTGCATAAGAAGGCAGGCCTCCTGATGACCTCCACTGCCCCAGGAGGCCTCCTGTAATCTCCAAGAGGCTGCAGACTTTGGGGTGTTAACCGGAGAGGGCTGAGCATAGTAGGTATAAAACAGAGATTATGTGCGCGTCTGCAGACTAACCCTGACCCCTGCGCCATTCCATTTTCTTGGCTTCTGTCTTTACATCTGTAAAAATGGGAATATGTTAATAACTTTACCTGTCAGTGCTGTTTTAAGGATAAAAACATAAAACATGTAGAACAGTGTCTGGCACATAATAAGTGTGTAGAAGTATCTCCTCTCACTGTCACTGCTGATATCAGCAAATTTTGGGTTGGCCAAAAAATTCATTCCGGTTTTTCTTAACAGTGTATGAAAAATCTAAACAAACGTTTTTTCCAACCCGAGATAGACACAGAGCTTTCTCTTTTCTTCGTTTATTCATGTACCAAATCTTACACTGTTATGATTTCAGCTCATAAGGCTTTGTATTCTCTCTCTTTTCCTTTACTTGAATTTAAATCAATGGATTAACTTTTTAGCGCACTGACCTCTTTATAAGATACAGCCTTCCACTTTCAGAATGTATGTATCTCCTCATTTATACAAATATTCTGTGTCCTTAAAACACATGTCTTTAGCTTTCTTTTTATAATTTATGCACATCTCTTCTTAATTTTTTTCCTAGACTCTTGTAGTTGATAGCAATGTGAATGGAAATTTTGATTTCAATATTTTTCAAACTAGTCAATACTGATGTTTAAGAGAGCTATACGTAATTACTTTGTAACTTTGTAGCTTTGTAGCTTGTAGCTTTACTATTAAGTAGAAATACTGAATTTTGGTTTAGTATTATAAATAGCTTTTCAATAGATTCTCAGTGTTTTACTGAACAGTGCATTAATTCAACAGTTATAGTTCAAGCTGGTACTATGACATGGAAACACTGTGATCAGTGAGACTGAGAGTGTTGCTTCCCCAGGGAGTTTATATTCTGACAGAGAAACATATAGTAACAGGTAATGGTGATCGTAGAACTTGTTACCTAAAGCTTTCCGGAGTGTCCTGGCAGTGTATCATGCTCAGTCACTCAGTTGAGTCCGACTCTTGCTGACGCCATGGACTGCAGCACCAAGACTCCTCTGCTCTCCACTACCTCCTGGAGTTTGCTCAAATTCATGTCCATTGAGTGGGTGATGCTGTTTAATCATTCTCATGCTCTGCCACCCCATTCTCCTTTTCCCTTCAGTCTTTTCCAGCATCAGGGTCTTTTCCAGTGAGTCAGCTCTTCACATCAGGTGGCCAGAGTACCAGAACTTCAGCTTCTGCAACAGTTCTTCCCATGGACTGTTGTTGTTCACTCACTCAGTCATGTCCCACTCTGTGATCCTGTGGACTGCAGTAGGCCAGGCTTTCCTGTCCTTCACCATCTCCTAGAGTCTGCTCAAACTCAAGTCCATTGAGTCGATGATATCATCCAATCATCTCATCCTCTGTCACCCCCTTTTCCTCCTGCTTTCAATCTTTCCAGCATCAGAATATTTTCCAATGAGTTGGCTTTTCACATCAGGTGGCCAAAATATTGGAGCTTCAGCTTCAGCATCAGTCCTTCCCATGAACATTTAGGGTTGATTTCCTTTGGGATTGACTAGGTTGATCCTTGCCGTCCAAGGGATTCTCAAGAGTCTTCTCCAGCACCACAGTTTGAAAGCATCAATTCTTTGGCACTCAGCCTACTTTATGGTCCAACTCTCACATCCTTACATGACTACTGGAATAACCACAGCTTTGACTAGACAGACATTTGTCAGCAAAATGATGTTTCTGCTTTTTAATATGCTTTCTAGGGATGTCATAGCTTTTCTTCCAAGGAGCAAGTGTCTTTTAGTTTAATGGCTGAAGTCACCATCCACAATCATTTTAGAGCCTAAGAAAGTAAAATCTGTCACCATTTCCATTGATTCCCCATCTATTTGCCATGAAGTGACGGGACTGGATGCCATGATCTTAGTTGTTTTAACGTTAAGTTTCAAGCTAGCTTTTTCACTCTCCTCTTTCACTTTCATCAAGAGGCTCTTCAGTTCTTCTGCACTTTCTGTCATTAGAGTGGTATCATCTGCATATCTGAGGTTGTTGTTATTTTTCCCGGCAATCTTGATTCCAGCTTGTGATTTATCCAGCCTGGCATTTCACATGATGCACTCTGACTGTAAGTTGAATAAGAAGGGTGAGAGTATACAGCCTTGTCATATTCTTTTCTGAATTTTGAACCAGTCAGTTGTTCTATGTCCAGTTCTAACTATTGCTTCTTGACCTGCATACGTTTCTCAGGAGAAAAGTAAGGTGGTGTTGCAATCATATCTTTAAGAATTTTCCAGTTTGTTTTGATCCACACAGTCAAAGGCTTTAACATTATAAATGAAGTGGAGGTAGATGTTGTTTGGAACTCCCTTGCTTTCTCCATGATCCAATGCATGCTGGCAATTTGATCTCTGGTTCCTCTGCCTTTTCTAAACCCAGTTTGTACATCTGTAAGTTCTCAGTTCACATATTGCTGAAACCTAGCTTGGAGGATTTTGAGCATTACCTTGCTAGCATGTAAAAAGAGCACAATTGTACAATAGTTTGAACATTCTTTGGCATTCCCCTTCTTTGGGATTGGAATGAAAACTGACCTTTTCCAGTCCTGTGGCCACTGCTGAGTTTTGGGAATTTTCTGACATATTGAGTGCAGCACTTTCACAGCATCATCTTTTAGGATTTGAAATAGCTCAACTGAAATTCTATCACCTCCACTAGCTTTGTTCATAGTATTGCTTCCCAAGGCCCACTTGACTTCACACTCTGGAATGACCAGCTCTACGTGAGTGATCACATCTTCGTGGTTATCCAGGTAATTAAAACCTTTTTTTGTATAGTTCTATGTATTCTTCCACCCTTCTTAATCTCTTCTGCTTCTGTTAGGTCCTTACTGTTTCTGTCCTTTATCATGCCCATCCTTGCATGAAATGTTCCCCTGGTATCTCCAATTTTCTCGAAGAGATCTCGTCTTTCCCTTTCTGTTGTTTTCCTCTATTTCTTTGTATTGCTCATTTTAAGAAGCCCTTCTTATCTTCCCTTGCTATTCTCTGGAACTCTGTATTCAGTTGGGTATATCTTCCTTTCTCCCTTTCCTTTCACTTCTTTTCTCTGCTGTTTTCTAAGGCCCCCTGAGACAACCACTTTGCCTTGTTTCATTTCTTTTTCTTTGGGATGATTTTGGTCACCATCTCCTATACAATGTTATAAACCTTGTCCATAGTTCTTCAAGCACTCTGTCTACCAGATCTAATCCTTTGAATCTATTCATAACCTCCAATGTATAATCATAAGCAATTTGATTTAAGTCATACATGAATGGCCTAGTGGTTTTCCCTACATATTTTTCAATTTAAGTCTGAATTTTTCAATAAGGAGCTCATGATCTGAGCCACAGTCAACTCTAGGTCTTGTTTTTACTGACTGTACAGAGCTTCTCCATCTTTGGCTCCAATGAACATAATCAGTCTGACTTTGGTATTGACCTACTGTTGATGTCCATGTGTAGAGTTGTCTCTTATATTGTTGGAAGACGGTGTTTTCTATGAGCAGCATGTTCTCTTGACAAAAGGCTGTTAGCCTTTGCTCTGCTTCATTTTGTTCTCCATGGCCAAACTTGCCTGGTATTCCAGGTATCTCTTGAATTCCTACTTTTGCATTCCAATCCCCTATGATGAAAAGGACCTCAATTTTGGTGTTATTTCTAGAAGGTGTTGTTGTAGGTCTTCGTAGAACCGGTCTACTTCAGCTTCTTTGGCATTACTGGTTGGGGCATAGACTTGAATTACTGTGATACTGGATGGTTTGCTTTGGAAATAAACTGAGATCATTGTGATGTTTCTGAGATTGCATCCAAGTACTGCGTTTAAGACTCTTATGTTGACTAAGAGAGTTACTCCATTTCTTCTAAGGGATTCTTGCCCAGAGTAGTAGATATAATGGTCATCTGAATTAAATTCACCCATTCCCATCCATCTTAGTTCAGATTCCTAAGATGTCGATGGTCAATCTTGACATCTCCTGCTTGACCACATGCAATTACCTTAATTCATGGACCTATACTATTTCAGGTTCGAATACAACGTTCTTTACAGTATCAAACTTTACTTTTACTACCAGACACATCCGCAGCTGTGCATCGAGAAAGAAATACCTGCTTTGGTCCAGCTGCTTCGTTCTTACTAGAGCTATTACTAATTGCCCTCTGCTCTTCCCCAGTAGCATACTGGACACCTTCCAGCCTGGGGGCCTCATCTTCCAATGTTATATCTTTTTGCCTTTACGTACTATTCATGGGGTTCTCCAGGCAAGAATACTGGGGTGGGTTGCCATGTCTTTCTCCAGTGGACCATGTTTTGTCAGATCTCATCACTGTGATCTGTGTGTCTTGGGTGATCCCGCACAGCGTGGCTCATAGCTTCAGAGTTACCCAAGCCCCTTCGCCATAACAAGGTTGTGATCTATGCAGGGTATAGAATAGGTAAATCCACCAAATATTAAGAATTCACCTGCAATGTGGGGGACCTGGGTTTGATCCCTGGGTTGGGAAGATCCCCTGGAGGAGGGCATGGCAACCCACTCCTGTATTTTTGCCTGGAGAATCCCCATGGACAGAGGAGCCTGGTGGGCTACAGTCTATGGGGTCACAGAGTTGGACTCGACTGAGCAACTAAGCGCAGCACAGCACAGTCAAATATTTTTGGATCGTAATTCTAATTTTGAACCCTTCAGGAGACTAGAAAAGAGCAAATGTTCAACAATTGACTTTGTAAACTTAGTCTAATCTTGGGATCCAAGCTGGAAAACTCAGTCAGAGACAAAAAGCCAACAACATATAATGTGTATATACTTATATCTGTAGCCGGAGCTTTCATGATAGTTTAATTTATGTTGAAAATGCAAAGGTGGTTGATCTCTATACCATCCATTAATGTCATTCACCACATTGACAAAACTGAGTAGGTGAGAGTAGGTGAGAGAGGAAATAAGTACATTAATTGCATTAGAGCCATATCCTAAATACTTTTCATGCAAACAAAAGCAAATGGTCAGGCAGCACATGGTAAATCTCTTGGAGCAGTCTCCACAGGGGAAGCCCATGGAGACAGAGACAGTAGAAGGGGTGTCTGTCCACTTTTGACCATCTTGATTGAGCCTGGAAATCTGGCAGGAACAGGTACCGGACTCCAGAGAGGAGCCCTTGGGCTGTGGGGCTTTTAAGTTCCATCACTAGGGGATCACTGGTTCTTTCTCTGATGTGTAGTGAGACGGGATGAGGTCCAAGCTTTTGGGAATGGTGGGCCTGCTTGTGGCAGGATTCGCCATTTCAGCTCCATCCTGGCGAGATGGGGAACTGGGGTCTAAATCTTTGCTTAACCAGAAATATATTGCTTCAAGGGATGGGCCTGAACCAGTTCCCTTGGAGCAGAAGAGCAATTCCATTTCTGGAAGGTCACCCGTCAGAGGATTGGTCTTGAAAAATAAACCTTTGACTCTAATATTTTAAGCATAAAACAGAGAAAAATCACAAAACTTGAGGAAGTTAGATTTTACTTTTATAGTCCTTATTATATGTCAAATATTATATACAGTATACATTTTTTTTTACAAGTACAGGGTTGAATATGCCACATCTTATATTCTTTGTGAGTGATTCAATGAGATTTCTAAGTATTGAAGCATATAGATTTTGCTTTTAAGCTTTCACTAAATGGCCTTTTTCTGGAAGGCAGTTTCTATGGAAACACTTAAAAATATTTGGAGACTCACTTTGCACAAACAAGCAAAAATTGTGACTGTTTAATAAAGGCTCTGAAGCCAGAGGCAGGGGCCTGGGTCAGACAGGATGGCTGGATTAGAACTCTAAGATGGAAACTAGATAAAGATGTGCCACATGGATTAAGGGTACTGAGAAGTTTCTAATGAAGAGCTGGGTTCAGCTAATAGGAAAACTCACTCTTTGTGGTTCAGTATGTATAGTAATCAGAGGGAGGGTCCAGTCATTCTCAACTAATATTTTTTACTTCTCTCTAAAGGGATGAGTTGAAAAACATTTTACGCATTCTTATATACAGTTATGGGAACTGGAATGACCTCAAATAATTATCAGAGGCACAATTCTGGGTTTAGTTTGGCCATAGTTTAGCAAACGCCTTGAAAGTGAAAGTCACTCAGTCATGTCCAACTCTTTGTGACCCCATTGACTATAATTCCTGGAATTCTCCAGGCCAGAATACTGGAGTGGGTAGCCTTTCTCTTCTCCAGGGGATTTTCCCAACCCAGGGATCAAATCCAGGTCTCCGGCATTGCAGGTGGATTCTTTACCATTTATCATAAATGCCATTTGATAAGGCATTTATCAAATGCCTTAAAATGTTCTGACCCTTGAACATGACAGTCATGAATCAGCGATAGTCCTAAGTAATATAGATAGGTGTACAAGCACTGATGTCTCCAGATGTTTGTAGAGTTAGGGTAAACTAATAGTGCAGTTCCAGTTAAGCCCCCAAAAGGTAGAAAGGCTCTTTCTTATTCATGAAAAAGTTCGAAGTAGGATTCCAGGCTAACAGAGGGCTCTCTTCCATGAAATAATTCAGGGCTCCAACCGCCTTCCATCTGTGGCCCTCTCACTCCCTAGAGCCTTATCATTATTTTGCATCTAGTTGGCAGAAGGTAAAAGGGAAGAAGAGAAACATGCCACTATTTAAAAGCCCTGGGGGACTTTCCTGATGGTACAGTGGTTAAGACTCTGCTCTTCCACTGCAGGGCCCCAGGTTCAAGCCCTGATTGAGGAGCTAAGATCCTACATGTGGTATGGCCATTAAAAAAAAGAAAAGCCTTGGCCTAGAGAGGGCAAATCACCTCCGTATACTCTCTGTGCTGTGCTATGTTTAGTCAGTCAGTCGTGTCCAACTCTGTGACCCAATGGACTGTAGCCTGCCAGGCTCCTCTGTCCATGGGGATTCTCCAGGCAAGAATACTGGAGTGGGTTGCCATGCCCTCCTCCAGGGGATCTTCCCAACCCAGGGCTCAAACCCAGGTCTCCCACATTGCAGGCAGATTCTTCACTTAATCACCAGGGAAGCCCAATAATATTGGAGTGGATAGCCTATCCCTTCTCCAGGGGATCTACCTGAGAGAATAGATCTACTTGAATCTATCTAGGATTCAAACCGAGGACTCCTGCATTGCAGGTGGATTCTTTACCACCTGAGCCACCAGGGAGCCCACATATACTTTCTACTGGCTCTAGCTCTGTCTTAGCGGCCACATCTAATTGCACAGGAGACTAGGAAGTATAGTTCTAGTTTGTGCTCAGGAAGAGAAGAAGGACAAAGATTTGGTGGCTGGCTAGCAGTCTCTGCTCTATTGTTTACCATTTCATTGGGAAAAGTGAAAAAACCTAAATAAATGAACAGTGGTTCTCCAATTCAGTAAATAAGTTATGAGACATCAATATAACTACATGGCATCTGAGCTTCCCTATCTATTGAGATTGAAATGAAATTGGCTCAAGCTCTGTATCTGACAGCCTGTGGAAAATTCAATATCCTCTCTAGCATTTGATAAATTTCCAGGGGCTAAGTTCTTGCAGGCATTTTCAGTGCTGAGTTCTGGCTCTGTCAACCTCAGTTTTCATCTCTCAGACGGCAAGGCAGCCCAGATAGATCACGCATCCTCTTTTCTTGGTTAATCCTCAACCCACTCTAGGGAGTCATCTGGATGAGCAGCAGCTTGTGCTAAAGGTTGGAGTGGGTGTTACTGTTATTTAGCATCATTGTAGACTCCTGAAAAGTCCCATTCCTCTGGGCCCCTATGGTATTACTGAAAAAGAAGATTTAGTTTCGGGACCAGGGACCAGGCTTGATCACTCAAGAGCTTTTGTGTAGCAGAGTTTTATTAAAGTATGACAAGGGACAGAGAAAGCTTCTGACATAGACATCAGAAGCGGGGCAGAGAGTGCCCCCCTTTCTAGTGTTAGTAAGGGAGTTATATACTTTTTAATTGGTTATTACGGTAAATCAAAAGAATGTCTCAAGGTTGCATAGATCTTACTAGCCCCATTCCCACAATTTACATTTTAAAATAACAGGTTTAGAATTTAACAGTAGAAAGATCTTACCAGACCCACTCCCATAATACACATTCTAAGATATCAGGATTAGTCAGAAGGTTTTCAGGAAAGACAAACTGTCCTCAAGCAGGCTACGTTATTGTTATATAATCCAGGAACCAGAGATCAAATTGCCAACATCCACTGGATAATTGAAAAAGCTGGAGAGTTCCAGAAAAACATCTATTTCTGCTTTATTGACTATGCCAAAGCCTCTGACTGTGTGGGTCACAATAAACTGTGGAAAATTCTGAAAGAGATGGGAATACCAGACCACCTGACTTGCCTCTTGAGAAATCTATACGCAGGTCAGGAAGCAACAGTTAGAACTGGAGATGGAACAACAGACTGGTTCCAAATAGGGAAGTGAGTATGTCAAGGCTGTATATTGTCACCCTGCTTATTTAACTTCTATGCAGAGTACATCATGAGAAACACTGGGCTGGATGAAGCACAAGCTGGAATCGAGATTGCTGGGAGAAATATCAATAACCTCACATATGCAGATGACACCACCCTTATGGCAGAAAATGAAGAAGAACTAAAAAGCCTCTTGATGAAAGTAAAAGAGGAGAATGAAAAAGTTGGCTTAAAGCTCAACATTCAGAAAACGAAGATCATGGCATCCAGTCCCATCACTTCATGGCAAACAGTGGAAACAGTGGTAGACTTTTTTTTTTTTTTTTTGCTCCAAAATCACTGTAGATGGTGACTGTAGCCATGAAATTAAAAGATGCTTGCTCCCTGGAAGGAAAGTTATGACCAACCTAGACAGCATATTAAAAAGCAGAGACATTACTTTGCCAACAAAGGTCTGTCTAGTCAAGGCTATGGTTTTTCTAGTAGTCATGTATGGATGTGAGAGTTGGACTATAAAGAAAGCTGAGCGCCCAAGAATTGATGCTTTTGAACTGTGGTGTTGGAGAAGACTCTTAAGGGTCCCTTGGACTGTAAGAAGATCCAACCAGTCCATCGTAAAGGAGATCAGTCCGGGGTGTTCACTGGAAGGACTGATGCTGAAGCTGAAACTCCAATACTTTGGCCACCTCATGTGAAGAACTGACTTATTTGAAAAGACACTGATGCTGGGAAAGATTGAAGGTGGGAGGAGAAGGGGACAACAGAGGATGAGATGGTTGGATGGCATCACTGACTCAATGGACATGAGTTTGGGTAAACTTCAAGAGTTGGTGACAGACAGGGAGGCCTGGCGTGCTGCAGTCCATGGGGTTGCAAAGAGTCGGATACAACTAAGCTGAACTGAATCCTTACTAAGGAATGTAGAAAATAAAAGTGTCTTTTCTTCCTCCTTGAGAATTCCAGACCCCTTTCTCCTCCTTGAGAGCCCCAGACCCCTTTCTCCTCCTCGTGGACCCCGGACTTCTTATCAAGCTGCTTAGGAATTGACTGTCTTATTACTCTGCTTCTTTCCCCCTCCATGGCTTTAGCCTCTGTTTGTAGATCCAAGCATTCACAAAACATTTGTCTCCTCTGTTTATGCTCTTCAGTAACACAGAAGGATCGGGATGATTAGATTTGACTTTCTAGGTCTCCAACCAGTCTCCAAATGGAATGGCACAGTGTGTAATTTTCTCTACTGATAGAAAGCATGTAACCTCACATACTTAGAAGTCAAAGCAGCCATTGTCACCTTCGTCTTTGCATATTTTTTCATTCTTCTGCTCACATATAATTCCATGTAGCCGTTACAGCTGATGCTATATTGTGAAGTGAAAAAAAAAACAAACTATTGAATTGTATCCCAATATGGTATTCAAAATGCACAAAGATGTGTAGAAAAAAGATCTGGTGATATGCACCATAAAGTTAACAGTGAGTGGTTATTGTAGATATTTATTTTCTATTATATTTATATATTTTTCTGTATCATTAAAGATATCTGTAGTGAACATGTTTTACTATTATAAACAGAAAAAGAAAGATTATTTTTCAAGACAATTCTATTGCCTGAATTAAGCAAAACCAGGAAAGCAGATATTTTACCAAATTCTGTCTTCATAGAGTCTATTTTTCTGTGGTTCAGATTTGTTGAACTCTTTCCTCCAGGTTCGGAAGCAGGAATAATCCTGCTGTCCCAAAGAATGGGAACAGTAGGGGAAACTTCGGGAACCCGGGGGAGCCAGGCTAGCTTTTGAACCCTGGATTTCATTATTTAAGCATGTATCCGGAGATGGCCCACCCTGCAGTGCACTTGATCTTCTTTATTTGTCTGTTCCTCTTATTTCAGATCCCTCATAGTCAATTTCTTTCTTTCTTTCTTTGGTCTGCAGTTTTGTGAGAAGATTTTATTTTGTTTTGGTGAGTTTTTAAAAAAAATTATTTACTTTTTAATTGAAGGTTAATTGCTTTATAGAATTTTGTTGTTTTCTGTCAAACCTCAACATGAATCAGTCATAGGTATACTTGTGTCCCCCTCCCTTTTGAACCTCCCTCTCATCTCTCTCCCCATCCCACACCTCTAGGTTGATACAGAGCCCCTGTTTGAGTTCCCTGAGACATACAGCAAATTCCCATTGGCTATCTATTTTACATATGGTAATTTAAGTTTCCATGTTACTCTCTCCATACATCTCACCCTCTCCTCCCCTCTTCCCGTGTCCATAAGTCTGTTCTCTATGTCTGTTTCTCCACTGCTGCCCTGCAAATAAATTCTTCAGCACCATCTAGATTCCATATATATGTGTTAGTATATGATATTTAGCTTTCTTTTTCTGACTTACTTAACTCTGTATGGGCTCTAGGTTCATCCACCTCATTAGAACTGACTCAAATGTGTCCCTTTTTATGGCTGAGTAACATTCCATTGTGTATATGGAACCATAACTTCTTTATCCCTTCATATGTCGGTGGACATCTAGGTTGCTTCCATGTTCTAGCTATTGTAAATAGTGCTACAATGAACCTTGGGGTACACAGTCTATTCTTTACTGTTACCATTCTTTTAATTTTTTTGCCTGTGTGGCATATGGGGCCTTAGATTCCTGAGCAGCTATTGAACCTGATACTCCTGCATTGGAACTGTGAAGTCAACCACTGGATCACCAGGGGAGTCCCCCCATGTGGTCTATTCTTAATGCCAGATTTACAGAAGATGGAGGTTAATCTAGTTAGTCCACAAGGATCTATTAGGGCTTCAGTTCAGTTCAGTCGCTCAATCGTGTCTGACTCTTTGCGACCCCATGGACTGCAGCACGCCAAGCCTCCCTGTTCATCACCAACTCTCAGAGTTTACCCAAACTCATGTCCATTGAGTCAGTGATGCCATCCAACCATCTCAACCTCTGTTGTCTCCTTCTCCTCCTGCCTTCAATCTTTCCCAGCATCAGGGTCTTTTCAAATGATTCAGCTCTTCGCATCAGGTGGCCAAAGTATTGGAGTTTCAGCTTCAACATCAGTCCTTCCAGTGAACACCCAGGACTGATCTCCTTTAGGATGGACTGGTTGGATCTTCTTACAGTCCAAGGGACTCTCAAGAGTCTTCTCCAATACCACAGTTCAAAAGCATCAATTCTTTGGTACTCAGCTTTCTTTATAGTCCAACTCTCACATCCATACATGACTACTGCAAAAACCATAGCCTTGACTAGACGGACTTTTATTGGCAAAGTAACGTCTCTGCTTTTTAATATGCTGTCTAGGTTGGTCATAATTTCCTTCCAGGGAGTAAGCATCTTTTAATTTCATGGCTGCAATCACATTCTGCAGTGATTTTGGAGGGCCCCCCCCCCCCATGCATGTTTGGTTCTCATTTCTGTAAAGCTTTAGCAAGTGTTTCAAGAGAGACTAAGTTTTAAAAATAATGTTCTGCATTTGAAATAATGCTATTTATCATTGGAGCAATGAAATTAATAAATTGGTGAAAAATAAAGTTTATAAAGAATAACATCCTTATCAATTTACAGTCTATTTGCATAGAAACATTCAAAAGCTGTTACAGCTGTCTCTTATACACATCTTCCCCCAGCAATCTCGATTCCAGCTTGTGCTTCATCCAGCCCAGCATTTCTCATGATGTACTCTGCATATAAGTCAAATAAGCAGGGTGACAATATACAGCCTTGACATACTCCTTTTTCTATTTGGAACCAGCATGTTGTTCCATGTCCAGTTCTAACTGTTGCTTCCTGACCTGCATACAGGTTTCTCAAGAGGCAGGTCAGGTGGTCTGGTATTCCCATCTCTTTCAGAATTTTCCACAGTTTATTGTGATTCACACAGTCAAAGGCTTTGGCATAGTCAATAAAGCAGAAATAGATGTTTTTTTTGAACTCTCTTGCTTTTTCAATGATCCAGTGGATGTTGGCAATTTGATCTCTGGTTCCTCTGCCTTTTCTAAATCCAGCTTGAACATCTGGAAGTTCATGGTTCATGTATTGCTGAAGCCTGGCTTAGAGAATTTTGAGCATTACTTTGCTAGCGTGTGAGATGAGTGCAATTGTGCAGTAGTTTGAGCTTTCTTTGGCATTGCTTTTCTTTGGGATTGGAATGAAAACTGATCTTTTCCAGTCCTGTGGCCACTGCTGAGTTTTCCAAATTTGCTGGCATATTGAGTGCAGCTCTTTCACAGCATCTTCTTTTAGGATTTGAAATAGCTCAACTGGAATTCTATCACTTCAACTAGCTTCCAAGGTGAAGGATAAAGTTTGGAGTATTCTGAACTATTCTTAGATAGGATGCTCCTGGCAATTTTTATATGAGCCTTCCTTTCCTCTTATGAAATTACAAACTCCTGGCTGGAGAGTTGAAAGTATTGTTTGTCACCTTAACAGAAAACAATCTTCCAAATCGATCCCTTCCATAGTTAAGAGTATGAATTTTGGAGCTAGATTATTTGCACTTAAGTCCCAACTCTATCACTTACTGGCTGAGTGACCTTGTTGTTGTCCAGTCGTGTCCAATTCTTTGTGTCCTAATGGACTGCAGCATGCCAGGGTTTCTTCTCCTTCACTGTCTCCCAGAGTTTGCCCAAACTCATGTCCATTGAATTGGTGGTGCCATCCAACCATCTCATCCTCTGTCATCCCCTTCTCCTCCGGCCCTTACCTGTTCTCAGTATCAGGTTCTTTTCCAGTGAGTCAGATCTTCACATCAGGTGACCAAAGTTTTGGAGTTTCAGCTTCGAGAGCAGTCCTTCCAATGAATATTCAGGGTTGATTTCCTTTAGGATTGACTGGTTTGATCTCCTTGCTATCCAAGGGACTCTCAAGAGTCTTCTCCAGCACCACAGTTTGAAAGCATCAGTTCTTTGGAGTTCAGCCTTCTTCATGGTCCAACTCTCACATGTGGAGAAATCATATCTTTGACTATATGGACCTGTGTTGGCAAATTAATGTCTCTGCTTTTAATATACTGTCTAGGTTTGTCATAACTTTTCTTCCAAGGATCAAGTGTCTTTTAATTTCAGGGCTGCAGTCACCATCCAAAGTGACTTTTGGAGCCCAAGAAAATAAAATCTGTCACTGTTTATTTGCCATGAAGTGATGGGACTGGCTGCCATGATCTTAGTTTTTTGAAACTAATTTATTTGCCATGGAGGGATGGGACTGGATGCCATAATCTTAGTTTTTTGAATGCGAGTTTTAAGCCAGCTTTTTCACTTTCTGCTTTCACCTTCATCAAGAGACTCTTCAGTTCCTCTTTGCTTTCTGCCATTAGGGGTCTGAGGTTATTGATATTCCTCCTGGGAATCTTGATTCCAGTTTGTGCTTCACCCAGCCCAGCATTTCACATGATGTACTGTGCATATAAGTTAAATAAGCAGGGTGAGAATGTACAACCTCGATGTGCTCCTTTCCCAATTTTGAACCAGTCATTTGTTCCATGTCTAATTCTAACTGTTGGTTCTTGACCTGCATACAGGTTTTTCAGGAGGCAAGTAAGCTGGTCTGGTATTCTCAACTCTTTAAGAATTTTCCACAGTTTGTTGTGATCCACACAGTCAAAGGCTTTAACAAAGTCAATGAAGCAGAAGTATGACCTTGGGAAATTATTAAACTCTCTTGCCTCAATTTCTTCATCTGTAAAATGAGGGTGGAATATTTTCTATATCCTAGAGTGGCTAGAAAGATCAAATGAGTTAGTACTCATCAATAGCGCCTAACAGGGCATTAACACCATATAAGTGTAATTTTGATAAATAAAGAACTATGAGTGGTGATTCCCAGGTGGCACAGTTGGTAAAGAATCTGCCTGCCAGTGTAGAAGATACAAGAGACACGGGTTCGATCTCTGGGTCGGGAAGATCCCCTGGAGGAGGGTATGGCATCCCACTCCATATTCTTGCCTGGAGAATCCCATGCACAGAGGAGCCTGGTGGGCTACAGTCCATGGAGTTGCAAAGAGTCGGACACGACTGAGCACAGACACACAGTCCTAACTCAGTGAGGTCAGAAGGCTGGTCCCCTGCCTACTTCTCTTCTCTGGAGTCTCTGGACACTGGTAAACTGAATGAGATGCTGTATCCATGTACTATATCAAGTTCCCAGAGACAGGAGATTCCCCAGTTTCAGGAGCTGTTACAGCCCAGAGGCCCTCAGAATTGCAGTTTGGCCCCTTTATTTTGTACGTGGGGAAACGGAAACCCAGGGGCTGTCAGTCATTTGCTCAGCTCCACACATCTAGTTGATGGCATGGCCTCCCCCAGGGCATCCACTCCAAATGTATTTTTATATTAAGTTCAAATTACTTTCCCCCCTCCATAAGTACTTAATGTAGTTAAGCAAGCATGTAGTTTGGTGAGAATTCATGAATAAGTAGATTTCATTAATTAGCATGCTTTCTTATTACAAATTATCTAATCATTATCCTTATTGGAAACATTCAATGCCAAACAGAAATTGCAGCTCGGAGAATATCAGTATGTTGTTAGGGAATTTAGTCTCGGGCTAGGGTCTTTCTTCTCCCTTTAGTCTTCTCACTTCCCTCTTTCCATTCCTGTGGAATGCTGCCAAACAGCACCCCTACTTTTAATAGCATTAAGTTAGAAATAATCCACTGCCTTAACACATCTGGCTGTCTTTTTCATTATCTTTGAGTATTATCTTTTTTCCTTGTCCATATGTACATAGTTTTCATAGTTATAGCTGTAGCACTCATAAAACTTTGAAGTGAGCCTTTCTCATCTAATATTATTTATAAATATTTTATATATGCACACATTTCCCATAAATATCTACTCTTTTTTGCCACTTTATTTTTTAAATTGAAAGATAATTACTTTACAGAATTTTGTTGTTTTCTGTCAAGCATCAACAAAAATCAGCGATTGATAGACCCATGTTCCCTCCCTCCCATCTCCCTTCCCATCCCACCCCTCTAGGTTGATACAGAGCCCCTGTTTGAGTTCCCTGAGTTAAACAGCACATTCCCATTGACTATTTATTTTACATATGGTATTATAAGTTTCCATGTTACTCTCTCCCACAAATATCTACTCTTAATACATTATGATCAAACTAAGCATAAAGTTAAAAAATAACTTCCCTATCATTGACATTTGAATTATTTCCATTTTAATGTATTGAATGTGGTACTTTAATATATACTTTTTTTTTTTTTCTGTTGATTTATTGCCAAAGGACATAGTCTCAGGATTCCAGTTATATGGTCAAATATATAAATATTATTATAGCCAAACAGTTACATTGCTGGGTATTTTTTCTGGTGATAAGGCCACCAGCAGTGTATGAGTGTACCATTTTCACCATACTCTCATCAACAGGGAGTAGCTAACAGCTTGTACTCACAAACACATTTCCTTGTGCCAGGAAAATTTTCACTGAAGTGAAGACAAAGCATCGCTGAGTGTTATATGGAATGAACTTGATAGTTTCCCTGACTGGATAATGTCCCTGTTTCATTTCATACTCAATTAGTAAAATCTATAAGCACCGTGAGTTTTAGATCCGTAACAGTGCTGTGTATAGTGGGTATCCAATAACTTACTGACCTAATTTTGTGTCCTATAAGATGCTGGCTTATAGTAGTCCTGCTACCCACGCCCCGTGGTACCTACAGTAGAAAAGAGCAAAGTGAAAGAGAAGGGGAGGAGGGAAAGAGTGGAAGAAGCACCATCTGATTCCTCAGGAGGGAGAGCAGGGAGCCTCAACCATCCTCAGCCAATGGGGATGCAGTGATGAGACGTGGGTGAGCCCTGCCTTCCCAGAATTTGAAGTCTGAGAGGGAGAGAGGCATTTTTAAAAGGCAGAATGGGATACATGTGGTAAGATTACTTCAGATAAGGTCGCCTGGGAGGTTTCTTCTGGCCAATCTGAGATTTTATGGAGGTGTCGCCGAGACTGGGTGGTGAGGAACGGCGAGGCCTGGGGCAGTGGAGCTGACGCCGCCCGCGCTTCTCCGGGTCCTCGGCGCCCTCCAGGTTTTTACTGCTCCGGTCACGACTCGGGTGTCGCGGAGCGCGGAATGTGCCAGGGGCCGTGCCAGAGGTTCAGAAACGTGCCTGGTGTATTCTCTTCTCAATTTAGAAAAATGGTTTTGATTCTTTGTTAGTGGGGTGAAACAGATTTTTTGAAAAGTAAATATGCTTGAGCTGGGTGAGGCCGCCAGTTGGCGCCCAGGTATGTGGAGGGAGGGCAGCTGGTGGGCGGGGGAGGCGGGGGTGTGCCCCTGGGGGGTGGAGCCTGGCAGGAAGTTCTACCAGAAGGTCTGAGATCGCCCAGATGCCCGTATCTGAAGTAGTCTTAAGACATTTATCCCATTCTGCCTTTTAAAAATGCCTCTCCTCTCAGGCTTCAAATTCCGTCAGACTGGTCCATGCCTGTGCCTATTGATCAGTGCCTGTGCTTCATTCACTACTGACTGTGCTGGACTGGTGGTTAAACGTTTCGCTTATTATCCCTGGGAGGAGGGACGCTGGGATTTCTTGTAACCCATGGAGAATGCAGCATCTTCCCCTGGTGGCTCAGACGGTAAAGCGTCTGTCTACAATGTGGGAGACCCGGGTTCGATCCCTGGGTCGGGAAGATCCACTGGAGAAGGAAATGGCAATCCACTCTAGTACTATTGCCTGGAAAATCCCATGGACAGAGGAGCCTGATAGGCTACAGTCCATGGGATCACAAAGAGTCGGACACGACTGAGCGACGTTCCTGTATGGAGAATGCAGGTGTGATCTGTGAGGTTAGGTGACCAGGGCTGTACTGCCAACCCTAGAGCCTGTGTCCCAAAAGAATCCGGGTTGTTGATTCTAAGTGTATGAGAACCGAATCAGGTATATCTTCTCTTTAGTTGCTGTTGTCTTCTCTGCCTATTCCTCCTCCCGTGCCAACTCAAGCCTCCTCAGCTGTTCCCTTTTCTTTAATTGCAGAGCTCTGTTAACCTATGTACATTATAGTTGATCTTTTCCTCATTCTCCCCAGATTTACCCGGCTGGGGTGACATTACAGATTTAAAGGGGTGTCATCTGAAGTGATGTGTTGGAGGAAGAAGCTCAAAGCCCTGGAACTTACAAATGTTTCTAAATGCATGGTTCATTTCAGTGTCTCAGAATATTAGAATTGCTGTATCACGAGGACACAGGATGGACAGACTCTTTTATCTGCTGCTTTTTCCAGTTCTAATTATCGTGCTGATGAAGTTGACACTTACCCTCTCCACCCACAAAGAGACAAAAAAACATCCTTGGGGATAGAGCCCACTTGCACCCAAATGAACTGTCTGCCTTGCTGAGGTGCTCCTTAGAATGCTGTGTCTGGAGCTTTTGCATTAGGGTTTAGCCAAGGTCTCTCCCATTTGCAGTCATGGAGTGCTGGTTGTGAGAGCAGCATGCCTTTCAGAGGATGGGGTTGGAGTGAGGTCAGGCTGCTAGTTAGAGGGCTTGTGGGGCCTCTAGAATCTTTCCTACTTCTAGTCTATTGATCTATCCCTCCTTGTGAGGAAATGGTGGTCTATTTCCTATTAGACCTATTTAGTCTATTAGTCTAAATAGGCCCATTAGTCTATTTCCCATTGGGTGGTCTATAAGCTGAGTCAGTATCCAGTGGTCCTGAGTAATGGGATTTATTCAGAGTAAACTAAACATGGACGCACTACACCCCTTATACCTACCGTAGAACCCGAGCCTGCACCCTCACCAAAGCTCTAGAATTGGGGGTGGCTTTGGCACACAGAGAGTGGACTTTCACATTATCTTTTCCTGGGGCTTGGGGCTCATCAAAGAGCTCCTAAAAAAAAAAAAAAGACTTCCTTTTTGGGAACATAACTAACCCAACACTATAGTAACTCTGTGTTCCTGGGAATCTTTTTAAAGAATTCTATAGGCTAATTATTGACTTCTGATTCTTGAGCATGGATGCACTTCACAGATCATTCTGATCTGCCCAGAGTCCTTGTGCATTTTCAGCCAAGTATTAACCATTTGAATAAATCGGGACAGACTTGTGTACATTGGGGTACAAGATAAATCCTGAAATCTCAGTGGTGTAATACAGCAGTGAATCCTCACTTGTATAAAGTTTGACCTGGATTGTGTGGCCCTCCTAAATCTTGTCGCTACACTATTTGATGGATTTCAAGGTTTCTGCTGAAAGGGAAAAGAGGATTGAGGAGGCGCATTAGCTTTTACTGTTTCAGCCCAGAATGGCATAGTCCATTAACTAGAACTACGCACACGGCCCAGTGGCACTGCAGGCAAGTGAGGGAATGTGAGGAAACAGAGGAACATGGGGCATCTGGTGAGCCCCAGCCAGCTCTCTCTGCCACATCAGTCTTGCCCTCACACGCTTGTAACTTGGAATGTAAAAGCAGGTCGTCTTGCTCTAAAAGCTTCTGAAGTTTTGCGAGTAGCAGGGACTCTTGAATGGCATCCAATTCCCAGCTTTCCTAGAACAGCAAGGGATCTCGATTTCCCCATGAATCATACTGACTGACACACTCAGTACCCACTGGCACACCCTCGGCTGGAGGGTCACTGCCAAGGTGTGTCATTTGCTTCGGCTCGCACCTCTCCAGGGTATGTTTACAGGTGGGAACTTTATAAAACATGCTCACAACTCACTCCATCCTGGTATCCAGGCCCGCTTGCAACATGACTTTGCAGTTTCTCTAAGACGTGAAGTCTGTTCCCCTCCCCTTGAGCCATGGCTGGTGCTGAGACTTGCTTTCAACCGGAGAATGTAGCAGCAGTGACAGGTACGCTGTGGCTCGCTGAACAAGCTCAGGCCCATCTGCTGGGTGATGGCCCTATTGTCTCCTTCACCTCAGGCAACATTCTGCCAACCCTCAGAAGCAGAGCTGCCAGCTGATGGCATCTGACACACAAGCAGCTCCCGGAGCCCAGCCTCCACTGCCGACTGTGGCAGTGTGAGCCTCAGGATGGTTTGCAACCAAGCAACGGCCGACTGACACACTGACTGACTGGTCAGTGTGCTTGCAATGTGTATGTATTTTGCCAGATGTGTTGTTTGCAAACTAAAAATTTAATTACATATTACTTTAAAAGGATGAAATATGATTTGGAAAATGAAGAAAAATTATTTCTATGAAAACTAAATGCTTTGTAAAGACTTGATAAAACAAGTACCTTTAAAAAAATTTCAAGTAAGATGTGGTGAGACATCTATAAGAAATGGAAAGTCATGAAGAATGTGATAGATTTTACCCACCAACTGTTTCACATATGTATATATATATATAATTTTTAAAACATTTTTAGTCCATATTGATGAACTGAGTCTGGACATCATGTATCATTAGATTTTGAGGGGAAGGCTAAGGTTACTGAACAAAGATGGCACACGATAATTTGTTGGCTTAAAGAAGATGGAGTTTTATTTGCTTGTTTTTTTCTGTGTAGTAATCCGAGGTGGAAATTCTAGGTCAGAGAGAAGTTGGTCTGTGCAGTCATTCAACGATCCAAAATGTTCATCATTTTGTTCCGCTGACCCCCAAGGCCTCCTTGTTATCTAAATGGAAAAAAGCATGTCATTGGTTTTGGACTCAGAAGAGGACAGAGGGTATGAAGAGGCATAACCTGTATCCAAGGGCATCAGTCACAAGATGCACCCTCGCTTCTACCAACTCTGCATTGACAAAAACTCAGTCACATGACCATGTCTGGCTATAAGAGAGACCAGGAAATGTATGGTTTTGGGGCAAAAACATGCTGAGTTAAAATCCTTTTATCCTCTAAAATGAGAGGATGTATTTGGGTCCAGAGGTGGCAGTTTGCAGCAGAGTGATGTGTCGTAAACATGTTTCTTGCAAGAAGGGCGATGGGAAGCTTGAATTAATGGACCCGTATCCAGTGGGAAGACCATGTAGATTGATCTGCAATTCTGTATTTTAAACTAGAATAACACATTTATGATAAAGAAGTATTTTTTCATGCTGCTGCTGCTGCTAAGTCGCTTCAGTCGTGTCCGACTCTGTGCGACCCCATAGATGGCAGCCCACCAGGCTCCTCCGTCCCTGGGATTCTCCAGGCAAGAACACCGGAGTGGGCCGCCATTTCCTTCTCCAGTGGATGAAAGTGAAAAGTGAAAGTGAAGTCGCTCAGTTGTTTGCGACCCCATGGACTATAGACTACCAGGCTCCTCCATCCATGGGATTCTCCAAGCAAGAGTACTGGAGTGGGTTGCCATTGTCATGACTTACCTCAATTTCTTCAAATTAATTTTTCAGTTATAATGGTCCTGTTTATGATTGGAGATAAGGACATTTTATTCTTTTTGTCTCTTGCTTCTTCAATATCTCTCTTTTGTTTGCATTTTTTGGTGGGGTCAGGAATATGTCAGACTAGCTGAGTGTCTACATGTCATTTTGAAGTGGTATCTAGTTTTAAAGTTGCTGTTGTTTAGTTGCTCAGTCGTGTCTTACTCTTTGCAACCCCTTGGACTGTGGCCCACCAGGCTCCTCTGTCCATGGGATTTCCCAGGCAAGAATACTGAGTAGGTTGCCTAAAGTAGCCTCTTGTTTTTAAAGGAAAATGCAGAGTTAGCTCAGTGCTTGAGATGTGGCCAACTGACTAAGAGAAGACAGGAGAAAGAGGAATGTCTCAATGCACCAACTCCCTAGTCAGTACTGAAGGGAAGGCTAACACGAAAGATGGCAAGAGGGTGCTTCCCACACCCAGGGTTGCTTCCACATGATGCCTGCTCCACGGGTACAAATGGCTCCATTTATCTTGGGAACCGTGGACACAAGAGCTTCACTGGCCACTCAGTGACCTGTTGGAAGGCCCTGTGAAAGCTGCTTTCCATGAATGATCCTTCTGCACCCAGAGGAGCCATGCCAAAGATGGGAAGAAATGGATGCTGGCCCTTGATTGAGCACATGTCATGTGAAACTCCCGCAGTTGGGCACTGGCTCCCCTAACCTTGTCCCTGAGCCCAGAGGACCCGGGTCCCAGCTGCACCCAATTCAGGTGAGAACCTCCACCTCTTCTCCTCATGTCTGATACTTCTCAGAAATCCTTAGCCTCATCACTCACCTCCCTGCTCTTCCTCAATTCACACTGGTGGGCCTGACTCTGGAAAAGGGTTTTAAAATAAAGGAACATTTTCTAACTTGAGAGGGAGTCTTATTTTTCTCCATTTGGCTTAAAAGTGATAATGTCAAAGAGTCTCATTGATATGTAGCAACAGGATATTAGACATTTTCCGAGCCCACAGTATGTGAGAGAGTGGGGTTCTGTTGAGTCATCTTCTAGAATCTGTCCCATATCTGCTCAGTACCCATCACACGTGGCTGATCTGGGAGATATCGTTTATTAAATGCAGGCTTCTTTTTTTTTTTTTATTAGATAAGGAAAAACATGTAGGACACTGCTGTTGGAAGCCAGGAATTAAAATTGCCAGGAAGCCTGGAATTAAAGTTTGTTCCCTCCCAAGTGTAGAGACACTGATAGCTGCTCTTTCTGAATACCTACTGCGTGCCAGACACGGAACTAAGGGTTTTGCATGTATCATCCCATTCAATCTCTGCAAGCGTACTGTGATCATTGTCAGCAGCTTACAGACATAAGGGACGTAAGTGTCAGGGGAAGTTCCTTTCCTAAGGTATCCAGCTTTCAAGTCATGGAGCTGACGTTCAAGTCCAGTTTTCCTCTTCATCACAGCACAGGATGAAAAGCACACACAGCAATACTTATTCCAGAAAAAAATAAAGGGTGAACTGCATTATTCAGCATTGCCAGAAAAGAAGTCTGGCTGTCTGGCACATTTTGTGGGGAGTGGTTGATAAGACTATGGAAAAAAAAAAAAAAGGCAGATTATATTTTCTGATCGTGTAGGTGTGACTACTACCCGTGTGCTGAGAATAAGTAGCCCCCCACCGCCCCCACCCCTGTATTTTGTAGTACAGGGTCTAAGCACACACTTGTCTTCCCCAACTTTGGTTTGTTTGTGGTCCTTGGCATCTTGGCTCTGATCAGAGACTTTTCCATAAAAGGTTCTGCTGGGGCACTGGCTTCCTCTGGCACAGGATGCCCGGGGCCCGTTTCATCAGCCTGTCCTCTAGCTTGAAACCCACTGAGAATGTGTCACTTCCTAATTTGCCTGTAACCTTGGGGTTTAGGAATGGCAGTTGTTTTTTCCTGTTCTTTCTGAAAATCTCTGTTTTGAATCAGACAGGAAAAGGCTATTTAGGTGCTCACAAGATTTATTAAAAGCACTGTCTGGGTTTGGTAAGTGATTGCGAGTGATCACGGTCCCCTTCCACTCTGGACCTCACAGTTACAAGGGCATCAGGATTGAGGTGCAAAGGTGAGGGCTGAGATGGGCCGGAGAAGAAAGACACACGACCCATGGGAGCACCGCTCTTGTGCTCTGCAACGTCCTGCTCTCGCCTCCGAGGCACTGTGAAGTTGCTGCCTCTCTCCTCTGTCTTCCCTGGGTCTGCGACTCCTTGAGGGTGTATGTGACATTTACCAGGTGGTCAACAAATGTTTATTTAATAAATGAGCGAGTGAATGAGAGTTTGTTTTCTAATTCGGGCTAAATAAATATTTCCAACCCCGCTTTAACTCCCTCTCTAGAACCGATAGATTGGGGAGCAAGCCATTTGGTTTGATATTTATATGCCCAGAGCTCTACTTTACTGTCATGCTCTAACAAGGTTTTCATTCTTGGCTCCCTCTGTGATTCTAACTTAAGGGCCTACAGAAATCAGTATTTTTAAAAGAGCTCCCAGGAGTTTCTGTGGAGCAGTCAGGGTTGAAAATTGCCACTCTACATATACTTAGAGGAATTACTACCTTATGGCTGATGGAGCATGTGGGTGAATTACGTTTTGCAAAGTCTGAACCTTGTGGGAAAAATTTGTTGGTTTCCAAACACTTACCTAAAGACAAGAGCCAAAGACACAAGGACACTGGAAGCTCAGGTGCTCAGCTCTGCTCTGATTCAGTAACTTCTCCTCTATAGGATGTCGCAGCAGACACTTAACTGATGCCCTAAGTGGATTCTCCTGAGAGCCTCAGCATCTTTCCTCCATTAGCTTCCCCTCGCAATGTTCTAGTCTAAGAGCAATGGCTTATCTGACAAACCTGAAAATGTGTTAAATGGACAGACATAGCTTCCTGGTGGAAACACTGAACTGAGGGCACCGGGGGTAGGAATAAATAGATAAGTCTCTCTTGCTCTGAAAATGGAGATGTGAATTGTGTTAAGATGCTAGGATACATGTGTAGCCAATGGAGGGAGGGCTATGGTTGCTTTTCTCAGGTTGTTATAATAAGTTTTTTTGTCTTCACTGATTTCTGACTCCATGTGCCCCTGTGATGGAGTTTGTACCTAAGACAGCTTAGGTCAGCTTCCTTTTTGCAGAAAAGGAAAAGAAAAAGCAGGAAGTGGACAGACAACTGTATTCTTCTTTTGCCTTTAGAACTCTGTGTTCCTCATGTATCTGTATCTAGCCCACCATTTCTTCTTTCTTTAATGATTTAAAAAATGAATTTGGCCTCACGTGTTTACCCTGTGTCCTTTTAGTGAAAAAGAAGGGTGTATACAGATGTCACTGCCCTGGAGTTCCTGGAAGCAGGCTCATTATGTGCTTTTCCAGGGAAATTTGGAGAGAAATGGACCTTTATAGATGCTCAGAAGCATTCCCTACGTGAATTTGGCTGATATTTTTACGTACAGAAATTTTGATTAATTGGTATCAGGCACTGTAAACAGTCTTAAGATTTTGCCCTCTTGCAGTTTAATGAATTAGCTGGTCACAGTTGTGTGGATGCCAGCAGAGGCTGGAAATTCTTGCTGCTGCTGCTAAGTCGCTTCAGTCGTGTCCGACTGTGTGTGACCCCATAGACGGCAGCCCACCAGGCTCCCCCATCCCTGGGATCCTCCAGGCAAGAATACTGGAGTGGGTTGCCATTTCCTTCTCCAATGGATGAAAGTGAAAGTAAAGTCGCTCAGTCGTGTCTGACTCATAGCGACCCCATGGACTGCAGCCTACCAGGCTCCTCCGTCCATGGGATTTCCCAGGCATGAGTACTGGAGTGGGTTGCCATTGCCTTCTCCAAGAAATTCCTGAGTGAGAGACAACGAACTTGATTACTCACAGCATTAGTGGTGGCCAGAATATCAGTGATTTCTTGTACACTTTCTCCAAGCCTCAGTTCTCATCATGTGATGCAAACAGGACAAGGTGACATGTGCACATATAGGAGAGGACCTCAGAGCTTAAGGAACTCGCATCTTTCACTGAGGGCAGTAAGCCTGCTAATCCTGTGCACCAAAGGGCCACGCACTCTCTGTCTCTCAAGTCTGTTCCCTAAGCAAAAATCCTTGAAAAGGTATTCTAGAACAAAGGCAGTCTGTGCCTCTGTTTGCAAGACACATCAGTCACCCCTAGAGAACTGCCTCCTAGGAGTGAGTCAGGACCAAGTGGAGGCACTCATGGAGGTGCAGATAAAGCTGGATGCTGAGGGAGACAGTGGACTTCATAAATTTCCCTGCATCCCATCTTGAGTTTAGTAGGTGCGTACCCCCATGTATCAGGGAACATTTGCTATGTAACAAACACCCACAGCATAATAGTTCAAAACAACAACCATTTTATTTAGCTGGTCCTGTTGTCTTCACACGCTGGCAGTCACAGAGTTCGAGGAGTCCCGAGACAGTGAGCCCCGCGTACTCGCACTTTCCAAGCTGCTGCCTCGCATTTGCTAGCATCCCATCAGCTTCTGTGGCTGCTTGCACAACCGTCCACACTCCAGAGCTCCGCTCGGTCCCTTCCACCGTACCCTCCAGGTCTCAGCTCCTTAGGGAGTCCACCCTGTGGTCTCTCTGCAGCCCTATCACTTCTACCCCCGACCCAACTTCATTTCATCATATTCTTTCCTAGATCCTGAAATTACTTACTGATTCTCTCTCTCACACACACGCACACTTTGTGGCTGTGCTGGGTCTTTGTGGCTGTGCGCAGGCTTTCTCTAGTTGTGGCAAGTGGGGGATACTCTCTAGTTATGGTGTGTTGGCTTCTCATCATATTGGCTTCTCTTATTGCAGAGCATGGTGATGGCTCAGTAGCTGCAGTACACAGGCTTAGTTGCCCAGGGGCATGTGGAATCTTCCTGGATCTGTGTCCTCTGCATGGGCAGACAGACTCCCAAACAATGAAATACCAGGGAAGTCCAACTTATTCATATAGTAAAATAAAGAGGTACAGTAAATATATATGTATGTAAATAAACAACAAAAAAGTTTTCTCCAACCACAAAGCAAGCTCTCGAGGATAATAGCATATCTCCAGCACCAAGAAGAGCCTGGAGAGAGCTGGTGTCAATAAAAACCTGTTGGCGAATGACCTTCCAGAACCATGGATTTGGGCATCTTTATAGCAAGCTCCAGGAGTTGGTGATGGACAGGGAAGCACGGTGTGCTGAAGTCCATGGGGTTGCAAAGAGTTGGACATGACTGAGCGACTGAATTGAACTGAACTGAACTGATGGGAATGGAGAGGCAGAGCCAGGAGGATATGCCAGACACCTCATGGTGGTTATGATGGGAAAGCAGACACACAAACCCAGGGGACTCCATCATCAGATCTTCACCTGCCAGACGGCAGACACTTCCAAATAGTGATCATGTCTCTTCCTTCAGTTGAAGAAGATTCTATTGGTTAGGATTCAACTTATTATTAAGAAATTTACTGGCATTTTAGGGAAGGCAATCCTTTTTTTTTTTCCTGAGGGGAAGAGCACTCTACATTTTTAGGATTTGGAGGCTTAGGAAAAATAGCTGAAGGATTTGTGTTCCTTTCTCTTTATATTGTTGCTTAGCCTTTATATTAAATCATCCCCAACCTTGCTTTAAGTCCTAGGGAGGGTTGATAATGAGGCTGTTTTCCTCTTCTTTATTCCCACTTTTGTCTTTGCTTTATTTTTTTTTAAATTTATTTTAAATTGGAGGATAATTGCTTTACAATGGTGTATTGATTTCTGCTGTACAACAACAGGGATCAGCTGTAAATATACATTCCTCTCCCTATCCTCCTCCTGTGGGTCATTACAATTTGCTTTAAGTTTCACAGTTGTGGACATTAGGGAGACCTGGATATGTTTGTCAGGGCTTAACCAGGTCTTCATGTGTTCATACTTCACTTCTGGAACCAAAATCTGTACTAAAGAAGCAGAACCAGTAGGAGCTCTATAACTATATATTATGTGTCTGTAAAACTGTATCTCTATCTATGTGTGTGTGTGTATGTATCTACCTATCCATCTATCTACTTATTAAATATGAGGAATTGTCTTCTATAATTGGGGCTGGCAAAGCAAGTCTGCAACCCATAGGGCAGGATCCAGGATTGCAAGATCACAAATGGAATTCACAGAATGAAATGCTTCTCTTTGGCAGAAAGTTTCAGCTCTGCCTTGACGGTCTTTTGGTTCATTGCTCAGGCCCACACAGATTCTTCAGGATCATCTCTCTCACCAGAGTCAATCAATTAGAGACTTCAACTGCATCTTCAAAATACCTTCACAAACAGATCGCCAGTCCAGGTTTGATGCATGAGACAGGGTGCTCAGGGCTGGTGCACTGGGATGACCCTGAGGGATGGGATGGGAAGGGAGGTCAGAGGGGGGTTCAGGATGGGAAACACATGTACACCCATGGCTGATTCATGTCAGTGTATGGCACAAACCACTACACTATTGTAAAGTAATTAGCCTTCAATTAAAATAAATAAATTAAAAAAATAAAAAAATAAACCTATCTAGGAAAAAATAAAACAAAAACAAAATACGTTCACAGCAACACCTGGATTAATGTTTGATTGAATAACTGGGACTGTAGTCCTGCCACATCGACACATTAGAAAAGCTGTTACCCGGAGCCTGGAATGAGGTGTAGGGTAGAAAGGGAGCCTGAGCATGTTCTCACAAGGTCTGAACGTATTCCTTGGTCCTTCCTTAGGGACTGAATCCATGGGGATTCTCCAGGCAAGAATACTGGAGTGGGTTACCATGCCCTCCCCCAGGGGATCTTCCCAACCCAGGGTTCAGACCCAGGTCTCCTGCATTGCAGGTGAATTCTTTACTGAGCCACCCGGGAAGCCTCTTCACCCATAAGTAATCATTATTCCCAACAACAATTTAGCTTAAGCTTTGTACATTCCAAAATTCTGCATCTTCATGTACATGTATATTCACACATGCACACACATGTGTGATGCTCCACACATGTACATGTGCATTTACACACCAAGAATTCCTGCAGTTCAGACAAAAGGAAAATTTGAAATGGGATGTTAATGTCAATCATCTTAATAACTGGGGTGACTTTGTGTTGTTTTTGTTGGGTGCCATTCAACTCTGGGTCAGAGGCAGGGTGTGTATACTGAGATTCCTTTCTCAGACAAGAAACACCTCCTGGGGCCTGGGAAGCTCCTATGCTCCTTCTCCTGACCCCTCCAAATGCTCCAACTCCTTCCAATGCTAAAATTTTATTAACAACAGAAAAAAATATTCCTTTTATTCAATATTAGAAAAAAGTTTATGAAAAACACTCAGATAAGGAAGTAAGCAAGATGTTCACACCAAAAGGCCAACAGCGGATTAATTCAGCTCTTTTTCAGATTTTGATGAAATGGAAAAGGCTTTGTGGAGGCTCAGTGGGCAGGAGGAGCCCCACTTCTTAGAGAGATGAGAGTTGAAAGACAGCAGAAAATTGAATAGGGGCCCTGTTACCTGGCAATTTGGTGGAGAGCTGGTCCAACTAAAGTATGACACAGAAATTTCAAGAAGTTCTGCTGACTCTTACTTTTTAAAAATCCCCTTTCAGAAAATAATAATTATAGTAATGTTTGGTCAGTCAAAAGTCCCTGTCACATTATCATGAATTTGTATCAGCTTTCTTCAAGTTTCAAAAGGGAAGTTGATTGTGAACTCAGCTCTTTCTTCTTGTTCTGAAGCTCCCAGAAGTAAGTATATATTCACGCTGGTTATGGGACGTTTTGGCAAAGCCATCCCAGGATTTCCTCAGGGGACAGGAAGAGAGTTAAAGTTCTACAAAGGTAACCTTAGAGCAAAATAAGCAGGAAGCTGGGCTGGGACGGGCCACCGGGCCTCCCAGAGGTGGGTTCTGCATTGTAACATGGGATAATGGAGGAGAGTCCGCTCTTCTGAGTGTCCTCTGAGACAGCTGCTGGGAAGCACATGTTGGGCATGAAACACTGTATCCACGTGTGGCCATGTTTTTAGGTGAAAGCCCTTTGGAAGATCATGGGGAAATATTTTTTCTAAATCAGATGTGAAAACACTTAAAATTTTAAGAAATTTATGTGCTGAAGCCATTAGACAGGGCTTCAGTTCTTGACCGAAAATAAAGTCCAGGAGAGCGCCTAGGGTGGGAAAGAGTGGTGGCGAGCCGGAAGTGGGGCCACTGACTCAGCCTTAATTAGGGTTTATGCACACTTTCTGGAGGTCACTTGTGCTGAAGTGCTACATAGAAGCTTAATTAATATTTCAATTTACTTAAACTACTGTTTATCAGGAGTGGAATGTGTGTAATGCCAAATCTACTGTTGACTTATGGGGCCGGCCTCTGACCCCAAAAGGGGACAAAGGGGATTGTTGCTTCAGGATGAAATCTTCCCTGGTCTCTCTGGGTTGTGACATCTGTTTCCCTTCCCACACTATCCTGCCTGCAGCGGGCAAGAGCCGCTTTGCTCACTCACAGAGGAGCAGCTGCCCTTCCTGCTTTCTGAAGGAAGACTTCAGGCCTTGAGAGTGGAAGGCCACAGAGGGAGTGGTCAGGGGATCTCCTCCTATTTAATTCGTTTTGACTAACAGAAAGTGTATGCAGAGAGGCCTTCTCACCTCCAAGTGGCTCTGGTGACTTTAGTCCCTGAATTTCTTTGCTTTGTAAAAACTCTTGGTATCATGGGTCTTTTCAGATTGTGGTCCCTTTGAAAGGTTCAGAGATCGACCCACGTGCTCACCCTCATGTTTGACTGTGTCTGGATGGGTTTGCCTTCCTGCCCTGCTGGTTCCAATACTGCGAGAGAGGACAGCAGAGTCCTCAACCCCCTGGGGGAGGCTTCGTTGATATTTTCTTCCCCCGGTGGCCCTCACAGCTAGAAATGCCCAACTACTGGGTTGGATCCCTTGGGAGGAGAAAGGTATCATATGGATTCCAGAAGGTTGTTCTCATGGGCTTCTCACCTCGCCTAGTAACTAAAACTAGAATCATGGACTCATAGAAATTTCAGTCTTGAAGAACCGTAGAGACCATCTAGGCCAAGTCCTTCCTACACCGAGGAGGGGATGAAGAGGTAAAGTGATGCATTAACCATCTCCCCAGCCAGAGGAGGGCAGAGCGAGAACCAGAGCCTGGGTTTCATCTCCTTAATTCCAGGTTCTCATCATTATCTAACCCACTTTGCAGTATATAATATTAATATGTTCTCTTTCCACTGTTGTCACTGTGTGTCTCCCAGCATTTTAAAGACAGATTTGTTCTCATTTCTTATTCTTCCCAAAGCCTGTGACCCTCATGTTTAAGGCCATTGCAGACATTTGCTTCCCATCTGGGGTGACAGCAGCAGACGCCCCCATATCCGCTGCCCTGAGCCTATGGACTGCTAAGCCGTGGGATCACTCTTGGTGAGTCCACTGACCCTTCTCCTTGAGGGTTAACTGGAGGGGCTGAAAACAGTAAAGATGAGCACAGAAAAGACAGTCCAAGGAAGCATGCAGTGGACCTCCAGGGTCCAATATCCTCACAGGAGGGAAGTCAGACAGCCTCTGTTCTCTGTTTTTTGAGAAGATTGCATCCACCATTACTGTGTCCTCTTACTCAAGATGCCAGAGGTTTGACCAGATAATGTTGACAGAGTATGTCCAATTCTTCAGTGATAGATCTAGCCTATATAGTATTCCTTTTAAAAAAATTGAAATATAGTTGATTTACTATATTGTGTTACTTTCAGGTATACAGCGAAGTGATCCAAAGGTGGGGCTAAAATGTTAAACAAGCTTTGTCTTCTGCCTGAAGTGACTGCAGCAAATTCCCAATGTGGCTGTTGAAAGGTAACTGCATTCTGACCTGCAAAGGCTATAAGGTAGGCGGTCATTGACTTTTTGCTGGAAACTGACATGGAAAATAAGACAATAGGGGACAGGTCAGCAAAGGAACCAGTGGCCCCAATCAGCAGGACTTCGTTGCTACTATAAAAAGAGTGAACTCAGGACTGAGGTAAGAGCTATCAGTGGTCCAAGTCAGCTCAGATGTTTTTTTACTGCTATTGTTAAACAAACACTTTTGGCTGTGTGTGAGGGTCAGGTCCCCAGTGTTGGGTTGAAACTGTACAAAATCAGTGAAAACAAAGATTTCCCTTTTTTGTTAATCAGTCTGGAGATCTCAGAGATCAGGATTGAGTGGAACATCCAGGAAGAGTAACTACCCCCATCTGCACCCCAGGAAGAGAAGGAGCAATTTTTCTGATTCCAAGAAGAGAAAAGCAACAAAGATTTGCTCAAGGATATAATTAGCTGACAAGAGTTTTGAGAGAGCCAACTTCCCTTTCAACAGATTTTGTGCTCCTGAATTTGGAAGACGATAGAAGAAAGTCAAGATCATTTGAAAAGGACTAATTATAACAATTTCACCTTTGAATTGACACTAAGTGGGAGGCAGAGGCGGAAGCACCCTTATCGCTTCAATATTTTCAGGTCTATATGATGAAGAAGAGGGAATGGACATATTTTTAGCATTTAGCATATTGACAACCACTGGTTTTTAAATGAGCACAGATTGCAAAGCCCACTGGGCTCATGATGTCTGAGACAAGCGCTTTTCAGGCGTCCTAAACCATCTTTTTTAGCTTTTCTTTGTGATCACTCTATGTAAAACCGTCAAGGAAAGGAAGCTTCCCACTCTAATTTTGGTGCTCTGATCCCTGCAACATTCTGTGAATCTTAGGTCACCTCAGTCCATTCATCTTCCCTCACTGTCCCCAGGTCTCCAAAGAGGTGGCCTCCAGGAGCCAACCCTCCCCTCACAGCTCCCCTATAGGCCCTTCTTTTTTCTACTCCAAACCCACTATGGGCACAAACTTGCTGGATGCCTCTGTTCCATTCTCTTGGGCTCTTGAATTCCTGCATCACCTCTGATGAGTTGCTGTGTTACACCTCCTTGGAGCATGGCTCCGAGTTAACAAAGAGCTTGTGGAAACACACAGATGAAAAGTTTCTGCCCCATAAAGGTTTGGTGGGGGGTGCTTTAGGGACTTCTCCAAATAATTGTCCTCATCCTTCACTAGCATTGGGCTTCCAATCCAGACTATGACTCACACATCCAAGGCACGAGGACCCACAGTCAGCACTGCCTTATATTACATTGACATAATAGGGCAGGCTAAAAACATTTGCGTGCTGGCCTTTCCACTCAGCAGTTTTGTGGTAAACGATTGGATGAGGTTCTGCTGGAAACAGACACTCACTGAATACTTTTTCACAGACTCTGTGAACTCCGTTTGGTGGTGTTTTATTATACCTCCAGCTCTTCTCCTCCTAAAAAGAAATCCCATCTTTTATTTTTTGGCCTGTAAGCTCTCTCCGCAATACAGAAGAGGAACGGATGTGAACCCCAGTGAGCTGAATTTGAAGGAATCTCCTTTCTTTCATGTTTTCCTAGAAGAGTCTGAAATGGAGATGTTTTTAAGGAAACTATTATAAGATGCTTGAATAAAACTTGAAAATAGTTATAAAATGCAAAGGATCCCAAATGCCATTAGTCAGTGTGTGTGATATGTGATAGGAAGCAAAGCTTTCGACTAGAAGTCAGGAGGCTTAGCTTCTTCAAGGCCCAACTTACCTGGTACTTAGCTGTGTGATCTTAGGAAAGTTACTTAACCTCCTTGTGCCTCAGGTTACTCAGATGCTGCTGCTGCTGCTGCTAAGTCGCTTCAGTCGTGTCCGACTCTGTGCGACCCCATAGACGGCAGCCCACCAAGCTCCCCCGTCCCTGGGATTCTCCAAGCAAGAACACTGGAGTGGGTTGCCATTTCCTTCTCCATACTCAGATGCTAACCCCACCTTAACACCTTCTTTAATTTCCTTAACACTTCCATCAAAAGATTTTCTAATCCCTGAACTCTGTGAATGCCACCCTGTATGGTAAAGGGTGAATGTTAACGTATAGAATCAAAGATGTGGTTAAACTAAGGATACTGGAGTGGAGAAATTATCTTGGATAATCAGGGTGAGCCCTAAATCGATCACATGTATCCTCATAAGAGGGAACTAGATGGAGATTTTATTCCACAGACAGAAGAGGAAAGGGTGATGGGACCACGGAGCCTGAGGCTGGAATGAGGCAATGCGAGGCACGGAGTGCTGACTGCCTCCAGAAGGTGGAAGAAGCAGGAGCTGATCCTCTCATAGACCCCCAGAGGAGGTGTGGCCTTGCCAGCAGACCCCTCAGTTCTGACCCAATGAAACTGACTTTGGACTCCAGGCCCCCAGGGACCGCAAGAATGAATTTCACTATTTCCCCTCTAGGACCCACTGCAGCCTGTCTTTGGCTTTGGTCTCTTTCGCCCACCCTGGCCTTACATTTTGGCCCTTGTCCATCTCGCTAACCTTGGTTCCTGACCGTCCAGGGTAGCAGCAGAGGTGGGAGAAGAGAAGAGGCCGGCAGCTTGAGTGACACCATCAGGAGCTGGCGTTCTTGTCCTCATGTCCGGTGGGTGTTCCAAGTGGACTCTTCTCCTTATTTCGTTCTGTCTTCTGAGGCCTCCGCGTGCCCACCTGCCTCCGCTCCTCCCCAGGCCGGCAGCCTCGCCGCTGCCCTTTCTCTTGGCGAGGGCAGCGCTCGCAGTGTGGGTGGTTGCTCCTCCTGCTCAGCCCGAGGCACCTGGCAGCGGTTCCAGCGTCGTTGTGCCGCTCCTGGCAGCCATCCGAGAGCATCTAAGAGGGCCTCCCTCGGAGTGACCGCGTCCAGCGCTCAGCTGTCTTCCCAGTGCCCGGCACACCCTCATCCTCGGCTCTGCCCCCCAAGTGGCGCCCCCCAGAGGATACATGTCAGACTCTCCAAGTGGTCTTGCTGTGGCCCCTTTCCTTAGCTTTGAAGCAAGAAACCCCTAAGAGGTATCTTGACGTAGCACACCAATAGGGCTCTCATAAACATTTCCCCCGTTTCCAGCCCTCGTCTTATGCGAAGGAAGCCTGGGTGTGAGATGTGAGAAGGGCTCGGGGCCAGTCACAAGAAGGAACTCCGGTAACCTTGAATGTAAATCCCACACACGATGGCCTCATGTCCGCTTTAGCATGCCGCATTCTTTAGTTCTGGTGCTGCAACTAAAACTTCTGTTTCACGTTTTGCATTTCTGTTTACCTGAGGGTCCAAGTACTAGGGGCGTGACTGTCTGTTCCATTTGTCCTGAATTTTTGGAAAGATAACACTTCTTGGAAGCTCATCTTAGTTACGTGATCAGACTTCTGGTCAGGATTTGCACCCAATCCTTGTTCCCAGAAGGTGCTCAGCACATTATTGAAATTCAATAAATGGCAATAATGTCAACTCATAAAACAAGAGCATCTACCAAAGATCAGAGGGCTGCTGGGTGCTCTGGTGGTCTACAGAATGTTCCAGGGAAGAACCCCTAGGATTCTTCTGGGAGCTGGAGTGGAGCTGACTGCTTCTTGCCTGAGGGAAGAGCTGTTGGCTTTTGACCTCCGTCTAGTAGGTGAGATGCTTCTCATTACTTACGAATGAGTTGGCCAGAGCTGACTTCTTTGCATGTTTCAAAAGCACTGTGAAGGTGTTGACGGGGTCTGTGTGCTTGGCCTCTTCAACTGACTAAAACCAGCACAGCACCAAGGTTGCTGCTGCTAAGTCGCTTCAGTCGTGGCCGACTCTGTGCGGCACCAAGGTTAATTCAGCTCAACAGTTAATAGAGCATGTGATTGGTTAGTGATGAGACAGACTTACTGTTCATCGCTTTGTGCTCAAATGGCAGGATAATAAGGGAAAAAGTATATTTGTTAACTGGTAAACAACGCATTTATGCATTTATAATAGTAATGTTTCTTAGGAGAAGAAGTGAGAAACTGCAAGTATTTTTAGAGACAGATTTTATTCTGATGTGGAGCCAGGAAGATGACACTTAGCCTGTGTGTGTTCAGCCACTCGGGTTAGCTCGTCTCTTGCTCTCTGCCCATCTCCTGTTGAACCAGTGCTTGCGTCACCCATATCTGACTCACCAGACTCACCTTCCTGTGTATCTATGTATTTGCTTCAGGCCCCAGCTGGTGACTATTCTCATCAAAAGGGTGGTGAGCGGCATTCCCCTTTGCTGGTTTCCCCGGTAACTAATGAGCCCATTTGACATAAATCCCCTCTATTGCTGGCAATCTTGCCTCCCCCTGGCCCCCCACTGGGAGTGAAGCGTGCCCCAAGTCCTGCCCTCCATCCCTTTCCATCAGCCATCTGCAGGCCGTGGGGTGTTGCTTCAAGACCTTGCTTCAGGCACGTAAGCTGCTCCATCCATTAAACCATTGTCTGTTGGTGACATTGGGCTCTCTCTTAGGTCTTGAAGCCCAGCAAACACAGACCTTGTAGGCCTGTAGGTGCAAACCTCTTGTTGCTTAGTTGCTCAGTCATGTCTGACTCTTTTGCAATCCTATGGACGCGGCAGGCTTCCCTGTCTATGGGATTTCCCAGGCAAGAATATTGGAATGAGTTGTCATTTCCTTCTCCAGGGGCATCTTCCCAACTGAAGAATCGAACCTGAGTCTCCTGCATTGGCAGGGGGATTCTTTACCACTGAGCCACCAGGGAAGCCCCCAACAGCCTCCATCACCAAGTTAAGCCATTCTGACCCTAAAGGAACAGCTGTTACTCACTTGCCTCTGTTGGCTATTGCTGCATAACAAGCTGCCCCAAATTTAGCTTAAAACAATAAGCATTTCCTGTTGCTTATGGTCTGTGCCTCGGCTGGTAACCTTCTGGGCTTAGCTTGGCTGACTCACATGACCTTGACTAGCTTTGGGCTGACTGTGCAGCCCCGCTGATCTTAGCTGGGCTTTCACAGGCTTTGTTGGAATACCTGGTGACTCCTCCACGTTGTCTCATCTTTTCGCAGGCTAGTCCAGTTTATTCTCATGGTCACGGAGGGGTGCAGAAGAAAAGAGTGGAAATATGTAAGGCCTCCTGGGGCCAGGCTTGGAATGAGGGCACCATCCTGTCTGTTGTGTTCTGTTAGTCAAAGTGCAGGTTTCAGATTGTGATGGGAAGAGCCATAAATTACATTGCAGGGAGCATGGAGACTCAGAAAGCATTAACTATGAGAAGGCAATGGCACCCCACTCCAGTACTCTTGCCTGGAAAGTCCCATGGATGGAGGAGCCTGGAAGGCTGCGGTCCATCGGGTCGCTGAGGGTCGGATATGACTGAACGACTTCACTTTCACTTTTCACTTTTGTGCATTGGAGAAGGCAATGGCACCCCACTCCAGTGTTCTTGCCTGGAGAATCCCAGGGACGGGGGAGCCTGGTGGGCTGCCATCTATGGGGTCGCACAGAGTCGGACACGACTGAAGCGACTTAGCAGCAGCAGCAGCAGCGTAATCAGTCTACCGTACTCCACAGGTAGCTGCCACACTGTTTTACAGGGTGCACAGAGGCCTTCAAATCCCAAATGCACTTATTACTAGAATCCTACCAGAGCGCCCCCATCCTAGCTTATGTCTGTCCTTAGTTCCTACTGCTACTGTGGGGTGGTCACTGTTGTGAATTGCTTATAGGCATGATGCCTTGAAGTCCATAGTTGCTGATTCATTGATTTATTTTTAAATTTTTATTTATTTATTTATATGTTTTGGCCACACCGTGAGCAGCATGTGGGATCTTAGATTGACCCCACAGTAGCCTCCAGGGATTGAACCCATACCACCCACATTAAAGCGTGGAGTCTTAACCACTAGATTGCCTGGAAGTCCCAGTAGTTGCTAATTTGAAGAATTAGCTCAAAATGTAAGCCCTCACACAACAATCATTTACCCCCTTTGGAGGTAGTGTGGTTATGTTTGGAGTCATAAGGACCGAGCTCAAATCTCTGTGAAATATTCCCAGAAGTGTAACTTTGAGTAAGCTGCATAAACTTTGTGAGCTTCAATTTTCCGCAGGTAAATGAGCATATCCCTTCCATATGTAAAATGGGAATATTGAGTAAATTAAGCACCACCGTATCTTCTAGAAGCAGCCAGCACAGTGCCCAGCCTATACAGTAAGTCCTTGCTGTTTATCTATTTTATATATTTTACTGTGTGGTGTTAATCCCGAATTCCTGATTTATCCCTCCCCACTTTTCTCCTTTGGTAACAAACATAGTTTGTTTTCTATGTCTGTGTGTCCCTTTCTGTTTTGGAAATTTGTTCATTTGTATTTTTTTTAGACTCTGCATGTAAGTGATATCATATGATATTTGTCTTTTTCTGACCTCACTTACCATGATAAACTCTAGGTCCATCCATGTAGCTGCAAATGGCATTATTTCATTCTTTTTTATGACTGAGTAGTATCCCACTGGATATTTGTACCACATCTTCATTATCCATTCCTCTGCAGATGGACATTCATGTCGCTTCTATGTCTTGGCTATGGTAAATTATGCTACAGTGAACATTGGGATGTTTAATAGTCCTTGTTACATTGCTATAAAATTATTATTTTTTGTGTCTCCCACTCTAGGCTGTGAGCTGTGTCCCTGGCATGTGGTAGGTCCCAGTGAATGATAACTAATTTGAAATTTAACTAGTAGGAGTCTGGCGTTGTTCTGCTTTTCCTGATTTAACTTTTAAAGATTTTGTATAATTTGATGGCTTATGGTAAACCTGACTTCACAGAGATGTTTTAATGACACATGCAAGTATATATGATTAATATCCTCTGATTTTGCTATTTTGTGAGTAAATTATCATTTGAGAAATTAGGTGCTCTTTTATTCTAAGACACAGGGAGGACTCAGAAGTCGTCAGTTTGTATGACTATTCAGGGCTAGCCTTGAGCTTTGGAGCATCAGAAAGAACTATGAGAAAAACTCAGGTCTTCCCAAAGAATTTAGTTTTGTCTGGAAGATAATATGAGCACGGTGATGAATTGTGGGTATGGAGAAATATCACATGCACATAATAGGTATTCAATAAAGACTAGCAGGTTATGTATTTCTAATTCTGAAATGACTACAATCCTTTTGGTGGTAAGAGTCTTCTGTTTCATGCAAAGAGAAAATAAGGTTTTACTGGTTTTGAGGCTCATGGAAAAACTTCAGAAAAATTTCAGAGAATTACTTTAGCATCTCGAGTCATCCATCATGGAACAGTCTCTCTCAATTCTTTGAAGGAGACTGCTTGTGAAATTTTTATAGACTCTCATCTCTAAAGTGTTCAAAGTACTGAACTACATATACCAAGGCCATGATTTTATTATATATTTTAAATGTGTATTTGTCTTGAAAACAAGTCAGTGACCAATATTTTGTACAATTTCATGTTTAGGACCAGGAGCAAATTTCCCTATAGGACTTCACTAATATCTGGGGTTAAGCCATAAGGCCAAGTTCTGACTGGTGTTTAGTGAGAGGCTGAGAAAGTAGGTCCTAGGTTGCAATGTTGCAGAGGCTGGAAGAAGGGTATTCAGAGATTGAAAAAGTAAGCTGGATGGGCAACCTTGGCACTTGGGACACTGCAGACAAAAGCATTCATTTATGTTTGTGTTCCACATTTATTAAGTGTTTTTTTAAGTTTTTTTAATGTTAGGGCCTATACACTAGGCAGTAGGGATACAGAAAAATAGAAAAAGAAAACTGCTGTCTCTCCTCACAGTATTTGCAGCCTAGTGGGGGAGACAGAGATAGAAATACAAGGTTGAGAAACTTTGGACAACCATAGAGTAACTTGAAAACCTGATGTTGGAAAGTGTTTGTTGTTCAGTCACTCAGTCGTGTCCAGTTCTTTGCGACCCATGAACTGCAGCATGCCAGGCTTCCCTGTCCGTCACCAACTCCTGGAGTTTGCTCAGACTCATGTCCATTGAGTCAGTGATGCCATCCAACCATCTCATCCTCTGTTGTCCCCTTCTCCTCCTGGCTTCAATCTTTCTCAGCATCAGGGTCTTTTCCAATGAGTTGGCTCTGTATCTGGTGGCCAAAGTATTGGAGCTTCAGCTTCAGCATCAGTCCTTCCAATGAATATTCAGGGTTGGGAATTATTGCCTCAAGGTTATTTTCTCTTTGAGAAAAAGAGGCCAGACAGGAGCTTTAGAACTGCTCCTCTGAACAACTTAAGGGGGAGGCCTGGGGAAGCCCGTCAGCAGCCTTGTCCCCAAGAGCAAATCCTGGGTTTCTCAGGTTTGTTACCTCCATCCCAACCTCTCCCCCGACCAGGAGGAGCATTGTAAAGTGGGGGGCAGGGTGATAGGTTCCAGGACCTTTATCAGGTTCCGTTTTCATAGGTGGGGGCTTCCCCAATGGCTCAGTGGGTAAAGAATCCGTCTGCAATGCAGGAGACATAGGAAAGTTCAGTCCCTGGGTTGGGCAGATCCCTTAGAGTAAATGACCACCCACTCCAGTATTTCTGCGTGGGGAATCCCGTGGGCAGAGGAGCCTGCTGGGCTACAGTCCATAGGGTCACAAAGACTCGGAGACAACTGAGAGCTTCACATCACAGGCAGAGGTTTCCTTTAGCTGCAGAGAGGCCAAACTGTTCCTGCTCTCCAGGACAGAGCCTCTTGTTCCTTCTCCCTCAGGATAATCTCCAACAGTTTCTCTGTCCTCTCTGCATGGCTGGGCATGGTGCTCAGATGGGTCTGGAGATGTTCCTGGGCTGGAAGAGTCTAGCGGGTGACTTGACCAACTCTACCCTAGGCCCTTAGGAGAAATCCCCTCTCTCTTCTTTTCCCAGGAAAGTATTTCCCTGAGTTTTATCACCAGTGTGATAGAACCTAGTAACTGAGACGAGGGAAAGAGGCCTAGCGGCTATGAAGCCCGCTGGTACCTTCTGCCTGTAATGTTCCAGCTATACACCACTCAGCCTAGTTTACCAGGAGCCCACGCTGAGCTTCCAGCCAAAGCCACAGGAGAGGGCACCTGAGACTTCAGGAACGCCGAGTTCCAAACAAAAACCGAGCTATCACACCTCAAAAGTTAGGATCAAAGTGTGAAAAAGAGGGTGGAAAAGCATCTCCTCCGCTGACTGTAATTTGAACAATTTAGGGATGGTTACCATGGCTGTTACCCTAAAAAACCGTAGCTCAGTAAAACAGTGGTCAAAAGGACTCGTTTTGGAATAGATAGCTCACAACTGCACCTTGAGTCCGTTTGTAACAGCTCTAGATAAGCAGTTTCAGGGCTCCCGTAAGCCTCATGTGCTCAGACCCAGGGGTGTGTCTTTTCTGCCCACACCACACAACTTCCTCCCATGGGCGAGACTCGCGTGGGACGTTTCGTCCTTCGGGACACCCTCAGCTCCTTTGCTCCAAGTTTTGCGGGCTGGCTTCTCAACAGCTCTAGAAAAAGTGAAATCGAAAGTGAAAGTTGTTCGGTTGTGTCTGATGCTTTGCGACCCCATGGACTGTAGCTTGCCAGGCTCCCCTGTCCATAGCATTCTCCAGGCAGAATACTGGAGTGGGTAGCCTTTCCCTTTTCCAGCGGATCTTCCCAACCCAGGGATCGAACCCTGGTCTCCCTCATTGCAGGCGGATTCTTGACGGTCTGAGCCACCAGGGAAGCTCTCCTGACATCTAAATCCCACACCTCTAACCGGTTTAGTGCCCTCTCTTGAGGCAGCAGTGCAGTGGCCCCTTCTTGTAAGAGCATATCCTGTTCTTGATGTGCTTGTGTCTGTCTTGCTCTGTGGATCTGAAGCCTGGCTTCACGTGAGAACCATCTGTGTTTCTAATGTCAAACACTGCCGGCTGAGTCCCATCCTGGACAAGCGGGATCAGCCTCTCAGGCTGGGGCCCAGGGACGCTGAGGCCCAGCAAGGGCCCAGAACCACTGGTCCCAGCCCTCCCTCCTGCCCCATCTGATTATAAACTTGTGGAGGCATAGGCATTGGCAGTGATATCATGGTATCTTCTGCTTCTTTCAGTTTTAAACTTTTAATTTTGTACTGGGGTATAGTCAATGAACAAAATGCTGTGGTCATTTCAGCTGAACAGCAAAGGGTCTCCGCCATAATATATATGTATGCATTCTCCCCCCAGTTCCCCTCCCTTCCAGGCTGCCACGTAACACTGAGCAGAGTTCCCTGTGCTACACAGTACATCCTTCTTACATCTCTACTGTAAATATAACAGTGTGTACGTGTCCCTCTCAAACTCCCTACGTATTCCTTCCCCTCAACCTTCCCCTCTGGCACCTGCAAGCTCGTTCTCGAAGCCTGTGCATGTTTCTGTTTTGTACATTCGTTCGTTTGAGTCATATGTCGTACTTCTCCTCTGTCTAGCTAACGTCACTCAGTATGACACTTTCTTCTTTGACTCTTCCCCGTCAACGTTGCTGAGTGCGTGTGACGGACTCTGACTTCTGTGAGAGCTCTGTGGGCCTGGCTGACCCTTCTGGGGCCTTCTCAGCTCTCAGTCTGACATCTGAGGGGCGGTGTGGAGAGAGCTGGGTGCATTCCCCGTCTCCGCCGAGATGGGACAGCATGCCCAGATCTTGCCCTGTTATCTTCAGAAGCAGAGCACTGCTGCAGGCCGGTTGAGGGAGATAACAAGGATAAACTGGTGAAAGAGCGGCCTAGGGGCTGCCAGCCCCAGCTGGCATTTGAGTTTGATGGTAAGAGATTTAAGCTGGGTCTGGAGAAAGAAGCCCATGCAGCAAGTCTGTATTGACTGAGAACAAACAATGAATATTTTCCACTGAGGTAGGAAACAAGTTCATTAAAGCTCTGTTGGATTAGCTAGGCTATCTGCTGCTCAGAGAACTCAGCCAGACCCTGGAAATCTAGCCAAGGGTGCTGGGCCAGCTTTCTAATCTGTGACTTCAGAGCTGCCATTTAGATGTATTTTTACTGTGATCATGCTGTGGATGAGCTTTGTGCTTTTGAGAGAGAAGCATCATCATAATCATGAGTGGAGTTCTGAAAAAGACACTGAAGTTGAAGACGTGGGTTTGAGCTTGACCTTGTTTGGGGTTGAGTGACTTGCCTCTCAGAGGCTTAGTTTCCTCATCTGTAAGTTGGGTTGTGATATACCCTCTACTGAGACTTCCCTGGTGGCTTAGACTGTAAAGAATCTGCCTTCAATGCAGGAGACCTGGGTTCGATCCTTGGATTGGGAAGATCCCCTGGAGAAGGAAATGGCAAACCACTCCAGTATTCTTGCCTGGAGAATCCCATGGACAGAGGAGCTTGGTGGGCTAGAGTCCACAGGGTCGCAGCTGTCCCTGACCTCCCCCAGCCCCAGCCCTTGCCTCCTTCTCCCTCGCCCTCTGGCTTGGGATCTGTACAAGAGCCGAGAGAGTAAAACTGGAGATACGGGGGACTTCCTGGGTAGTCCAGTGGTTGGGAATCCACCTTCCAAAGCAGGGGATGCAGGCTCAATTCGTGGTTGAGGAACTAAGATCCCACATGCTGAGGGGCAACTGAGCCCACGCACTGTTGAGCCTGCACACTAAGACCTGTTGCAGCCAAATAATAGAATATTAATTTTAAAAACCATTAAAAAATATTGGAGATTATTTACAATGTTTTTATGCAACCTAGTCCAGTATTCTTGCCTGGAGAATCCCAGGGATGGAGGAGCCTGGTGGGCTGCCGTCTATGGGGTCGCACAGAGTTGGACACGACTGAAGCGACTTAGCAGCAGCAGCAGCAGTTCTCACTTGAGAGAGGGGCGTAAAAGGTGCTTTCTTTTTTGCTTGAATGTTTAGAGTTTAACCAGTTGGTGGTGATAGACTGTCTGGAATCAGTAATAATAGGTACCACTGAAATAAATTATAGGTAAAGGTTGGACCACAAATTTTAAGCATGGAAGGGCCCAAGACAAGTGTAACAGAAACAAAGAGAATAAGATGGATGCCCCCCTCAGCCTACCACCCTCAGGGGGTGGCCGTATTTGCTCACAAGATCTTTGGGGCTGACTCTAAAATTCTAAGTGTGAATAAGTGCCTAGAGCAATGTCTTCCCGGGCAAGTGCTGACTAGGATTTTTGCCAGCTCCAAGGAAACAAACATCTTAGTGTCATGAATCAAGTCAAAGTTCCCTCTGGGATTACCCTTAGGCTTTTCAACAGGAATGCAGTGGCTGTCAGTTTTGTGCATATTTGAACACAGAGTCCCACTAGGCCTCACCCTAGACCAGTTCAGTCAGAGTTTCTGAGGCTGGGAAATTCTTTGCTATTTCCATAGCTTTCAGTCCTTCCAATGAATATTCGGTGTTGCTTTTCTTTAGGATTGACTGGTTTGATCTCCTTGCTGTACAAGGGACTCTCAAGAGTCTACTCCAGCACCACAGTTCAAGGCATCAGTTCTTTGGTGCTCAGCCATTTTCATTGTCCAGCTCTCACATCCATACCTGACTCCCAGAAATACCATAGCTTTGAGTATACAGACCTTTGTAGGCAGAGTAATGTCTCTGCCTTTTAATCTGCTGTCTAGGTTTTTCATGGCTTTTCTTCCAATGAGCAAGCGTTTTTCAATTTCATGGCTTCAGTCACTGTCCACGGTGGTTTTGGAGCTCAAGAAAATGAAGGCTATCACTGTTTCCACTGTTTCCCCATCTATTGACCATGAAGTGATGGGACCAGTTGCCATGACCTTAGTTTTTTGAACGTTGAGTTTTAAGTTTTCACTCTTCCTCTTTCACCTTATTAAGAGCCTCTTTATTTCCTGTTTGCTTTCTGCCATGAGGGTGGTGTCATCTGCATATCTGAGCTTATTGATGTTTCTCCTGGCAATCTTTACTCCAGCTGTGCTTCATCTAGTCCAGCGTTACACATGATGTACTATGATGATGGAAGCTGAGAAGTCCCAGAGCTGCCCTGGTGTCTGCAAGCTGGAGGCCCAGGAAAGCTGGTGGTGTGATTCCTCTCCAAACCGGGATGCCGGAGAATGAGAGGAGCCAACAGCATCAGTCCCAGTCTGGGTCTGAAGGCCTGCCGACTGATGTGTGACCAGAGGCATCTGGGTCTCCCTGGAGTAGGACACTACCTCCGTGGGCAGCAAATCCGCCTGGGCAAACTTCAACAGGCCTAGCTTACATAGTCTTCTTGTGTTAATGGTTCCAAGTCTCCTGAGTCTTGGCGTCCAGCTTCACTGGGAATGATCACTGATTTCGAGGATACAGATGCAGGGATTTGGATCAGAGCGGGCTCCAGACAGATTCCATACTTTGTAGCAGGGCCTCTGCCTCTCGCTGTTTGCAATCCAGGTCAGAGTCATCCTGAAGTGGTTCTTTCTTCTGCTGCATATCAGCCTCTGTTTCTCTCTCCTTTTCCTTCGTTTTCTAATCGTCCCCTAGCTGTGCTCAGAGCTGCTTTTTGCGCTGGACTTCAGCTTTTCACTCACTTTTGTTAGACATCTGTTTCCGAGTTCTCCACACCAAGTCCTTCCTCTCCCGGTCCTCTGAAGACAGATGCTCCTCACCAGTCAACCACTCACAGGCACCTCCCCCCACTTTTCTTCACCTTGTCCTTCAGCAGCACCACTTCCTGGCAGGTCCTGAGGAGACTGGGCTCCTGTCAGAGATAATGGAACCCCACAACGTCCAAAACCTGAAGCCCTGGTGGGTCCTGAGGGGACCCAGCTCCTATTAGTGTGGACTTGATAACCCCTCACCCCTGCCTGTGTTCTGGAAGCCAAAGCAGGTTCTGGAGATGGGACGCCTGTCAGCTGTCAAGACATCATTTCTTAAAGTTTGCTTGTGGTGTAGAATCTGAGAACATGTCAATGAGTTTTCTTCTCTGTAACTCAAAATTGATTGGTCCATCTTGTACCTTGAATGGTTCTTTTATCCATACATGATTCTGTAGCATCATGCATGGATCATTTGGAAAATTTTGGGTCACTGAGTTACACAGCTCTTCCAAATGTTGACATATATTGTTATACAGTATTTTTAAAAACACTATTGTTTATGTTACTGTCTGTCTCCTCAGAAAAATCTTTATACATTTGAAATTTGTCAAGGTCATAGTAGAGGGTAGAAGTTTCCCAAAATTCCAATGTTTGCTTGAGAGGCCAATTTTCTTTCTTCTTTTTTTTTTGACTGCACCACACAGCATTCAGGATCTTAGTCCCCAGACCTAGGATGGAATCTGCGCCCTGTGTAGCGCAAGTGTGGGTCTTAATCCCTGGACCCCGAGGGAAGTCCCTCAAATGTTTATTGTTAATAACAAATACTGTCAGTTTTCCTTGGAGTGACAGGCTCACTGGATTTGTTGTTGAGAAATGCCCACCAACCAGTTTCTCTCCCAGTCATTCTTTTAAGTAAAGGTGGTGTTCCTGAAGATTCCTTGAGGCAACCTTAGGATAGAAGTGCTTCATGTGCCCTATTTTGATACAAAGCTTATTAAAAAAAGATGGGTTGAGATTTAATAAAATTTCTATTTTTAACTGATTCATCAAGGAGATTTTTAAGTGGAACTGACACTGTAAAAAAAACAAAACGGAGTGCATGCTGGTGAAGAATAAAAGGCCCACTAGTACAGTTTGGTGCCCCTGCCTTGGTCTGTGTTAAAATGCCATCAGTTTTACCCATTATTGCTTTTGCAAACATCAAAAATAATGAAAAGGCAAATTATATCTTAGTATTATCATGAAAGGGGTTTCCCAGGTGGCTCAGTGGTAAAGAATCTGCCTGCAACGCAGGAGACTGCTTGCAATACAGCAGGTGTGGGTTCTATCCATGGGTCAGGAAGATCCCCTGGAGGAGGGCATGGCAACCCACTTCAGTATTCTTGCCTGGGAAATCCCATAGATAGAGGAATCTGGAGAGGTACGGTCCTTCAGACATGACTTAGCCACTAAACCACCGTCACCAACACCACCATTATCATGAAAACAATGTCAAACTTATAGACCATCTGACAGAGCCTCAGGGACCCAGGCCCAGTGTGTCTGGACCACACTTTGAACCCTCAGTTTAGAGTGTTTGCCCTCCCTCAAGTGATTTGAAGAAGTCTTGCAATCATGGTTCTCTCTCAAACATTTTAATGCTGAATACGGGGGAGGGACCGAGTTGTTAAAACATCTAGAAAAATCAGGCTCCTTCAGTGCTTAAGGACAATAGGCCTTGAGAAGCTAGTTGTTCCCAAAGAGGATAGGAAAGATCTCCCAGAACCCATGTCTCGGATAAAAGTGAAGGTTATTAGGGCCAGCAGATTTCTTGATTTCTCTGGGTAACTTTCTTTTTCTTCTTTCCTAGCTGAGGACAGTTATGATGATGTTCTACATGTGGGAAAGGGATTTTTGTCTTTCCTTTTTGTCTCCATTTCCTTCATATGAGCATGGTTCAGAATAACCTGTTTTTCACCACTAATTATTAGAGAAATGAAAATCAAAACTACAACAAGATATCACCTCACACTGGTCAGAATGGCTATCATCAAAATATCCACAAACAATAAATGCTGGAGAGGGTGTGGAGAGAAGGGAACCCTCCTACACCGTTGTGGGAATGTAAATTGGTACAGCCACTATGGAGAGCAGCATGGAGGTTCCTTAAAAAACTAAAATTCCCACTGGAATCCCACTCCTGGTCATATACCTGGAGAAAAACATGATCTGGAAGGATACATACACTCAAATGTCATTGCAGCACTGCTTACAATAGCCAGGACATGGAAGCAACCTAAATGTCCATCAGCAGAGGAATGGGTAAAGAAGATGTGGCACAGATATACAATGGAATACTACTCAGCCATTAAGAATAATGAAATAGTGCCATTTGCAGCAACATGAATGGACCTAGAGAGCATCATACCGAATGAAGTAAGTCAGAGAAGGAGAAACATCACATAACACCCCTTATATGTGGAATCTAAAAAGAAATTATATAAATGAAATCACAAAACAGAGACTCACAGACTTAGAAAATGAACTTATGGTTGCTGAGAGGAAGGGATAGTTAAGGAGTTCAAGATGGTCATGTACACACTGCAATATTTAAAATGGGTAACAAGCAAGGACCTATAGTTTAGCACATGGAACTCTGCTCAGTGTTGTGTGGCAGCCTGGATGGGAGGGGAGGGGTTTGGGGGAGAATGGATACATGTATATGTTTGACTCTGTCCCTTTGCTGTTGGCCTGAAACTGTCACAACATTGTTAACTGGCTATACCCCAATACAAAAGAAAAACTTCAAAAAAATGAATGACCTGTTTTTGAGTTATGAGTGAGACTTCTTATCTGAGAACCATGACATCAAGAAAATCTCCAAACTTGATGTCTTTTTTTTTTTTTTTTTTTGGTTTTCTGTAGTCCCCAAAGGATCAGAATGTTTCAAGGAGGATTCTGACACTGGCTAAAATAATTAACAGTGTACATCAGTCTATTCAGGTTCTGAAGATTCGTGTCAGAGTTCAGAGGAAGGAGCATCCCTGGAGACTGGGGTAATACTGGAGGAGGTGACCTAATGATAAATGAAGGAAGGGTGGATGGGGAGGGTATAGCCTGGATATGAGAATAGTTGGAGGGGAGGTGGCCCTGCTCAGAAATGTTATCTACTGACTCTGTAGCAACTGTTAGGCTGACAAGGAATTGTTAACCATCACATTGTCTTCACAAGGCCTTGTGTTTAGGACAGCTGGGTCCTGATGCTTCTGAGGTTATAAAAAAGGAAGAGAAAGGGTTCTGCCATGTATTAGATGCTGAGGTCCCTTACCTCCCTTCCAAGATTTCTGTGACCCTGGGTAACTTTCTCAACGTGCTGCGTGCATGCTCAGTCACTGCAGTCGTGCCTGACTCTTTAACTCCACCGACTAATATAGCCCACCAGGCTCCTCTGTCCCTGGGGTTCTCCAGGTAACAATACTGGAGTGGGTTGTCATGCCCTCCTTCAGGGGATCTTCTCCACCCAGGGATCAAACCTTCATCTCCTGCATTACAGGTGGATTCTTAACCACTGAGCTACTGGGGAAGCCCTTTTATACCACAGTTTTGTCTATAAAATGGGAGTTATGCTGGCTTTTCAAGGTGATGAGGACTAAATGGGTTAGTTCTCATGGAAAGTGCATGTTTAGAAACAATACTGGCACAGAGTAAGTGATCAAAAAAAATATAAACTCATTAATTTCACTTAATTGAATCCTCTCCTAATCCAAAGAGATAAAAGTGATTACCTCTTTTAAGGCATGATTTCACAAAGATAAAATCATGAATCTCTGCAAATATGAAAGGAATATACATCAAAGATCTTATTTAGCTCATTAATTAATGAAAGGGTCATCAAGATGTTAAAATTATTAGTTCAGAGGGCATTTGAGAAGCCAAGTATTCTGTAGACAATGCTAGGATAAGATGCAAAATTGAGTACTGTCCACCAGAGCCTAAACTCATAATCTTTGTGGTTACATCTTACACTGGATAGAAATTATCTGCTTCCCGTAGGGGAGGGAAAAGTTTTTCTTGACATTCTTCTAAGACACTCTAGTCCCTGGCTGGTTCTGAAAAATTAAACTGACAAAGACAGTTTGCAGGGGAAAAGCATACACATTTAACTAAATTTTTATGTGCACAGGGGATTCCTCACAAGAGGATGCAGACCCAAAAAAGTAACCAGAACAGGAAGCTTTTATTTAAGTTTATTTATTTTTAATTGGAGGATAATTGCTTCACAATAGTGTGTTGGTTTCTGCCATATATCAACGTGAATTAGCCATTGTATACACATGTCCCCTCCCTCTTGAACCCATCTGCCATCCCGTCCCACCCCTCTAGGTTGTCGCAGAGTGCTGGTTTGAGCTCCTTGCATCCTACAGCAAATTCCCACTGGCTATTTTACACATTGGTAATGTAAACGTTTCCCTGCTACTCTCTCAATTGGTCCCACCCTCTCCTTCCCCCACTGTGTCAACAAGTCTGCAGAACAGGAAGTTTTTATATACATTTTAGACAAAGAAACAATAAATCTGTGAAGAATTGACAAGGCAGTGGAATGTGGGCAAGAGGCAGTAATGGTGAAGAAGTAACTAGGGAGGTAAGAGTGGGTTCAACAATGTTTGTACAGATTTCTCCGCCCCTAACTTTGCCTCTAGTGATAAGAATGGCTTCCTTCCTCCTGGTTCAGGGAGGTACCTTCACATGGGAGTTTTATGACCTGTTTAAGTGAGGAAAGGGAAGATCAGAGTGAACTTCCTGTTTCTGCTGTTTTCTCAGACTAGTTCAACTTGAGATATTCATTATGCTAAGGTGCCATATTTTGGGGCAGTGTATGCTGAACCCCATCAGTTCCTACTGTACAAAAGTTTTCCGGCTAAAGTCTGCTCCTTCAGAGTAGAAAAATAGCCTCGACAATGGTAAGGCCAACACAGAACAGTGCTGGAAGTACACCCATAATCCCCTTTGCCTATTTAGAAATTTTGGGTAAATTTTCTAATAACTCCAAGCCATGAATAGGGAAATCATATCTCAAAGAGGCTAAATAACTTATGTACAGTTATACAGCTAGAAATGGCAGAGCAAGAATTCAAATATACATTGTCCATGTTCTTTTCATTACATCTGTTTGTTACCTCCCCTCAAACACCATTCTTTCTTGAAGGAGATGGCTAGAGTGCTCTGTATAAGGGATTCCTGGTCTTCTCTGAAGTGAGTGGGAGCAGGGATGTGTTAAAAAAGGAACAAAAGTTCAGAATTCCCAGGACACACACAGTGGACAATTTGTCCACCATTAGCAAAAGAATATTTCCTGACTTCTCCTCTGCTTTTTAAAATTACCATTAAATGAGATGCATTTGAGGGTACCATGTAGGTCCAGGTATATGCAAAATCATTTATAGGCTCTGATGTTACTCTTGATTGGAAGTAAATAAATTTGATACTAATTTAAAAATTCAATATAAATTCTTCTTAAATTCAATCTACTCCAGTATTCTTGACTAGGAAATCCCACAGACAGAGAAGCCTGGCAGGCTACAGTCCTTAGGTCACAAAGAGTTGGACACAAATGAGCAACTGAGCACTCACACTCTAATACAATTACTTTCAAATGGGAGTGAAAAAATTTTATGTAGAAATGAAAGATTTTCATAAGTACCCCTTTCGTGGGTTGTTATTGCAAGAATAAAATGTAACTCCTTAAGATAAATTTGAAGTGAAGGCAGCTGGTGGCTTCATATTCCCTTTAAACTTTGTGAAAATCTGTCAAAACATGATATAAGGCAAAGATGCATGATGTAGTTGAACCAGTGTAGGTTTATTTATAAACAGAAACTTGAGCCAAATGCAGCAGTAAACTAAAATATAGAACAAATTACATTTATTGGTTTTTTAAAATAAGGAAAAACAGGCAGAATTAAAAAAAAAATCTAATGAGCCAGTGTAAACTATACTTGAATAGTATTGGGGTGGAAAACTTGTCATCTTAGTAATTGGCATCAGAAAACATCTCAGGGAGGGTGTCGTCTTAGGAAAACCTTTGTAAGTGGCTTAAGGAAGGTTTGCCTGGAGGCATGGACCGGAAGAAGGAGGACCTTCTCAGGACACCCGGCTTGGTGTTGGTGTGCAGGGAGGCTTGGAGCCTGTGGAAGAGGTGAACCCTGAGGTCTTCCCAGTGGAGAAGTGAGCAAGCCTTTTTAAGAACAAGGATTTTTAGTATTCATTTTAAAATCATGTGTTAGCTTCACCACATTGCTAACCCTTCTAAACCCCTGCAACCTCAGGGTACATGTGCTTAAGATAGGTGAGTGGCATTTGGGTTTTATTTTGGTTTGGTGGAGGCAATGTCAAAGTTGCTGGAGAATTCAAGAGAAAATGATTAATTTCCAAGAAAACAGCCATGAAAATGACTCATAAGAGGTGGTGAGTCTGAAGGGGACAGAACTTGAGGGCCGGTAGTGACCTGCTAGCAGCCCTCTGGTAGGGGGTGGTGTGGGAGAGGAGGCCTGGATAGGTGTTTTAAATACCAAAGGATAGGATAATGTCTCTGTGGCATGTGAATTATACAGTACATAAAACAAAGCCAGAATATTAGAATATTCTCTGGACCAAAACCCCAAGTTCTTGATTTCCCTCACCTGCAGTGCATCAAGGATTGGGCTAATGAAGGTTAAAAAGCCTCAGCCCTGACCTGAGTAGACTGCAATCAAGGGTTGTTCCTTGTATTTGATGCTCTAAAGGATGGTCCTGTGGGCTAATGATGACAGCTGGTGTGGCTCCGGGCTTCTCTTTCTGGTACTAAGTAACATGGAACACCTGGGGACTGTCCTAAATGCAAGAGAAGAAGCTTCTGGCCCCGTGAGCCCGCAGGCTGTGGGAGGGAGTGGCCATAACTGGAGACAGGTGTTGGTGGTGACTCAACAACCCACAACAACCTCTGGAGCAATCCGGGAGAAAGCCCAGGGTCACAGTGGGCGTTTCACCGGATCAAGGTCTCGCCCGCCTTCAACCAGCCTCTAATCTGGTTGCAAAGTCAGCTTTCTTCCACTCAGATGAAATTCTTTTCTAACTCTCAACATGAAGTGCTCTTTTCTCCTCTGAGAACTGTGGTTGTAAACCTGTGATTACCTTGCAGGAGCAAGCTCCCTGCAATTTGTAAGGGTGGTTTCTCAGCAGAGGTGGCGTTTTTTAACGTGGTTGTGCCGTGATGGGAAGCGAGGTGTTTTACAAGGAACTTCTTAGTAAAGTGGGACGTGAATGATTTCCTACAGTCTCCACTGTGCCATCTTTCCTGAACGTCTTCACCCTGGACAGATTCCAGCGCCTTCTTAGTTGTGGCCCCGGTGCCCAGAGAGATGGAAGGAGAGCCACACACAGCAGCAGGGCCCTGGGGGCTGCTCCGGAATTCCCGGGACGTTCGGGCCACAGGAGCTGCTCGACGCCCACAGGTCCCTGAGCCAGAGGACCGCCCTCATAGTCCTGAAAGAAATCAAGGTTAGTATTTCTGGAATTTGCACCCCAGGGGCTCATGAACACCCCACAGACCCCCAAACTCCCCTTTAGTTGGCTCCTGGTTCTTTGCAGGCCTGGGGCCCGGCAGCCGCTCTGTCTGCGGCATGGAAGGTGCGTCTCCCTCCCGCCTGGGCCTCTCTCCTCGCCGCCGCCCTTGGAGGCAGGTCCAGCTGAGCTTTAATGGTTGAACCGGCTCCGTCCTGTTCGTTCTCCACCCTGCGTCAGGCCAGCGCCGTCTGTTAAACCAGGGAGCGCTCCGCCCTTCTCTCTTTCCTTAGGAGTTTGTGTTAGGGGCCAGGGCTGCCATAGCAGTGCGCTGCAAACTGAGGGGCCCCGACAACAGGGCTCATTTTCTCACAGTTCCGGGGGCCAGAGGCGGAGGCCCGGTGTCAGCAGGGCCCGGCTTCCTCTGGGGGCGCCAGGAAGGACCCCTCCGGGCCCGCCCGCCCCGCCTCCGCTTCTGGTAGCTCTTCTGCATGTGGCAGCGTAACTCCGGGCTTCGTGTGATGTTCTCTTGTGTCTCTGTGGCCAGAGTTCTCCGTTTTGCGAGAACACTGGTCTTATTGCAGCAGGGGTTCTCCCTATTCCAATAAGATCTCACCATAACGGACGACATCTGCAATGACCCATTTCCAAAGAAGGTTCTGTTTTGAGGTCCTGGGTGTTAGGGCTTCAGCATATGAATTTGAGGGGAACGCAAGCCAGCCTATAACAGACCTATATAGACTTTTTTTCCCTGACATACCCTTTCCAGGTCCTTATGGGGTCCCCAGAAGTTAGAGATAGGTCAGTCAGTTAATTCTGGGAGCACCTGAAGTTTCTTTTTCTGAACAGGTCTGGCTCACTCCTGTCTCTGGGCAGGCTGCTTTCTTCCAGAGGCATCAATTGTTAGAGCAACGTTGAACCCAGGCCTGGCTGATGACTCTTCTGCCTCAGGGTGTCACCTCACTGGGCAGGGGGAGAGGGGCTGAAGCCCTAAGAACCAAACCTGAGTATGTGTTCCCTCATAGCACAGGCCTGACTTGTTACTTTGAAATATTCCTGTAACCCTGGAGGTTTTCCATAGTACCCCTGGGTATTACCTTTCTTCTTGCTGCTGTAACAAACTACTTTGTAACCAATAGCTTGAAACAATAGACGCTTGTTCTCCCATAGCTGGTGCAGAAACCCCAGTCTGTCTCCCTGGACTATAGAGTGAGGGGATGGGCAGGGCTGGGTCTTGCTCTGGCCCTGGGGAAAAATCCATGTCCTTGACATGGAATGGCATTCCTGAGCTCACAACTCCTTCGTCACATCATTCTAATCTCTTTTTATTGTGACAGCTCCTACTTCAGCATCAAATCTCCCTTTGCTTCCCTCTTATGAGGACCAGTGATTATGTTTGGGGTGTACCACATGATGCAGGAGATTTCCCCCATCTCAATATCCTTAATTTAATCTCACCTGCTTAATCCCTTTTGTCCCGTTTGTTATCTTCACAGGTTCTGGGTGTGGACAGCTTTAGGGTAGTCATTCATGCTATTGTACCATGTTTAAACACAGGCACAGTGATGCTTCTCTTTTAATTGCCTGACTTGGCTTCCAAGAGCCTCACTGTCTTCTTAAGGAAACTCCTTTCTTCCTCCAATTTCATTTCTATGCCCTCTTTAACTGGGGCTTTTGCTTCCCCAGCTGTTCTATTCAGACTACAGAATCCTAGTTCCTTGAATCTGTGGGCAAATCTGATGCCCCAGAGATGGGTTAGGCTTGGTAGAAGCCACTTAGAGTTTCTTTTATAACGTAACTGTTATGACAGTTTGAAGTCCAGCAAAAGGGAAAAGAATACTCATTAGTTTGCTGACTAGTGTTCAGTTTCCCTAGACTTCTCAGTAGAGATTTGCTAGCGCTTACCTGGCCTTCGTAGCCTTCGGTTCTGACTGGGGAAGAGCCTGCTATGTGTGGGCTGACTGAAGGACCACTCGGTGTGGCAGAGGAGCGGACTGAAGGCTAGTGAAGTGTTCAGGCAGTAGTGTCGACCTTAGAAACGTAGCATTGTGATGGCACCACTCTGTCCGTTTGTCCAGGGGGCTTAGCTGGCTGGGTATAGATGACCAGAAGGCGGGCAGCAGCACTGATCTGGGTATGGTTGTGCCTGGGTATGGGTGGCGCAGAAGGACGAAGGAAAAGAACAGTGGTGTGAGCTGGGAACAGTCCTACCCTGGCTTGGGAGAAAACTTTATTTAATGGATGTATTCGGCTGCATGTTAAGTGCTTTATGTTTGAGTCTTACAGAACTTTCTTGACAGAGTTTTTATCCTTATTTTAGACAGGGAGAAAGCAGGGTGCAGAGAAGTTGAATAATTTGCCCAAGGCTACAGAGCCTGTAAGTAGCAGTTCTGTGCAATATCAGAATCCAGTGTCAGGAACTCTACTCCTCACCCTCTCACTGCACTGTGAGGTCAGGGCTTAGGACAGAGAGCTGGGAGGAAGGGGGTGTCTCTGGGGACTATGTGTTTTTATAAAGTCAGGAGACTGGAAGGACCAGAAGCTTGGGGAGTGGAGATAACGGGGTGGAGTAAGCATTTGGTTTGAGACTTGGAGGAGGTCAGGGCTATGACAAAATCTAGAAGGTAGTTGTGGATGTGGGTGGCTGAAATGGAAATAAATTGACGGTCACTGAAATTCCGGGTCAGCAAATTCTGAGGCCAGATGTTGGCTAGGACGTTACACAGCCCTGGGATTATCCAGAATGGAAGGACTGGAGGTGGAAGAGAGGGGAGCCAGATGCCAGGGTCTGACCAATGGGGAGAAATGACTGGGAGGTCAGGTGACGGTGGGGAGAAGATGGTATGAATTTCAGAGAAAGGTGTTTTGTAAGTATATTCAGGAATGTCATTGAACAGGAGAAATGCAATACCGCCAACTGATTGTGAAGTTACACAGAGCAAGGTCAGGTGACGGTGGGGAGAAGATGGTATGAATTTCAGAGAAAGGTGTTTTGTAAGTATATTCAGGAATGTCATTGAACAGGAGAAATGCAATACCGCCAACTGATTGTGAAGTTACACAGAGCAGGTGACGGTGGGGAGAAGATGGTATGAATTTCAGAGAAAGGTGTTTTGTAAGTATATTCAGGAATGTCATTGAACAGGAGAAATGCAATACCGCCAACTGATTGTGAAGTTACACAGAGCGTAGGAGAAGGAGCAGTCTCTCAGGAGGCTACAGTGAAACTAAAGTTTTAGTTTTAATTAATTTAAATGTAAATTTAAAACCTGATACTAATTCACTTATTGGAAAACTTTTGGGTCCGTTTGAATCCACTTTTCCATTGTAAATTTTCTGAAACTCGAATACAGACCAAATACCTCCAATGAAAATGTAAGCATTCAAATGGAAATGTGTTATATAATACATTCTGAAGAGTTACTAGAAAGAATGTAAAATATCTAGTTTTATTACCTTGATGACATTGTTGATATTTGGATATATTGGGCTAAATTAAAGTTAATCTCACCCCCTTCTTTTTCTTTTTAATGTGGCTATGGAAAATTTGAACCTATAGATTATGGCTGACATTGTATTTTATGGGGCAGGGCTGTTAGGACAAGGAAGACACGGACAGGAAATGCCTATCTTGAGGTCTGAAATGGAACTCTCATGTCGTCAAGAGGAATAAGAGCTGACACACAGTTCTGAGGGGGACTATGATGGCAGTGTTTCAAGCTCAGTGGAGGCAAGATGTGAGGGCAGGTGTGTGGCTGGAGTCAGGAAAGGTTATGGGAATTTTCTTTATGGGAAGCATTCACATGTATTATTTACCCATTTTATAAGTAGAGACGTGTTTTAGAAAACTGCTTGAAAGGAAAATAAAGAAATGACTTAGGGATTTTGAGAAAGGAAGCCTCCAACTCATGAAGTGGGAGGAAGGAGAGGGTTTCAGGTATGCACAAGTAGGTCCAAGTCCTTTGTATCAATCTTGGAAGAGAAAAAAATTGGAGTGACAGATAATGCTATCCAAGGTTAGAGAGAGTCTTTAGTGAGCCAGATAGTTACACCACTTGTGAAAACCTAGGCTATTTGGGAAAAGAGTTAGAAGTATCTCTTTAGCTCTAGAAAAGTTTTGCTAAGAATGGGAAGAGATTCTTGGACTTCTGCTGAGTGAAATGGTTCTGGCCATGGATAGTCTATACAGATAGCACAGATCTCAACTTTCATAAACAGTATTTCCCTCTGGATGCATAGCAGTGTTGATAAGACCTGTCATCACATAACTAACATGATAAAGACTTGTCCATCTTCTTCCCTCCCTATGCCCAGGGAGAGGCTGTCAGGAGGCAGTGACAGTCCCTGAAAGCTCAAAGTTGGCTTACTTTTGGATTGTCATTTTCAAGAGATGAATACAAGGATAATCTGGGGTGAACAGGTGTTTTCCTTTGGGACTTAACTTTTTTGCTTTGGCCTTAACTTCCCCGTTCTCTTCTCCAAGTCAACCTTTATTCTTCCCCAAGGAATGCTCTTAGGTGTAGAAACCAGATAATCTGATTTACATGGCTATGCTAATTGTCAGGGTCTGCTAATAGCATGTAAGACTCTCCCTACCTCCTGCTTTTTAAGTCTTCAGGAACTCAGCAAAGGGCTCAAAATAGAGTGTCCCATGTTTGTGGTGATTGGGGTCAGGGAGGATATTTCTGGTCAGGCCATCTGTTAGCCATGCTCATCAAGTCAGAACACCATGGGAATCCCTCCGCAGCTGCTCCTTCAGATTCAAATGCCCCCTGGGATAGAGTGAAGGACAGTGAAGCCTGGTGTGCTGCAGTCCATGGGGTCACAGGAGACAGATACAACTTAGCAACTGAACAACAGCATCAGGATAAGGGCTGTGAGGTCTGAGTCCGTACTTCTTCCAGCCATGAATTTTTGTGGGTGAGTCAGCAGCTCCTGGCTGCCCCTTCTTTGGCACTTCATTATTTAGAATGATGGAAGATAGCCCCCGGGGAGATACCTGGCTCACTCTGTTTTGAGATAAGACCAGCTGGCAATGGCTGGGATTCAATCAAAGCTTAGCCTCTACATTATCAGTCTTTCTCCTTAGTACATTTTCAGGCTGTAAGTGAATTTCCCTTTATAGTCAAACAAAGCTGAGAAAGCAGGATGGTTTCTAAAGCTCTGTTGATGGGCATACGTTGATTTTTATTTTGCAGCCCTGCAGTGTATAGTAAAGTGAGTCATCAAAACAAGTAGAGGTGCAAGTGGAGGGTGGCAGCAAGAGGAGCATCAAGTATCTCCAGAGAAGCTTGGGAACCTGCCTGAGACAAACCTCCACAGGGAAAAGGAATAGAAACTAACCACTGGGCTGGCAGACTGGAGGTGCAGCTATCATGTAAAACTGACTCTGGCATGTAAATAACTCATTCTGTATTTCTGTGCCCAGTGTCCAGACACAGCGAAGAGGTCTGAGGAAGCTTTGCTGTTCTTCTGGTTATTCTTTGACTTCCGGGGTGTTTGGCTGGATGGTTTCAAAGGAGGTGATCCTGTTATAAAAATTCTCCTAGAGAGGAGACTGTGGCTTCCCCTGTTAGTCCTTTTTCAGCCTGTCTGTCTGAGAGCTACGGGGAGCACCTTGCCTGAATTCTGCATGTGCTCTTTTCTAGTTGTTTCCTCCTGCTTTGGCTTCAGTGATGAACAGAAAGTTAGGTGGTAAAACAACACAAACAACACACAACAGAGTGTGGCTGGTGTTGGTACTTTCATACTAGGTCTGGCCTTTCATACTAGTTCCCTGCTGGGCAGGTAGCAGGTTGGACCCACACTTTCATGCTCCAGGTATCCCTCTGAAATTCTAGTCTCTTCCAGCAAATCTACCTCATCACATAGCTCATTTTTGTTCATGATAGGTGCTGTTCTCTTTCAGAAAATCCCGTTTTAACTAAACGAGCCCACTGGGATGGCCTTGCCATTCCCTTTCCAGCTGAGCACAGTTATGATCAAGTTCTCCATGGGCAGTAATGTTTCCTCAGTCCACTCTGGAACCAGTCAATAGTAACAAAAGATGCTGTCGAATATAATTCAATAGAAATGAGCTAAACAAACAGCCTCTAGGCAGAGAACTCCACTGTTCATCTTTATCAGTCATAACGCAATGACTTAGGTATATAGATAACAGATATGAGTGCATATGTGCACAAAAATTAGGTGCAAGCACATTCGTAGTGGCATTATTTGTGATAACGCCAAACTCAAAGTTTCTCAAACCTCCCTCGGCAATCTGATGTGGTGTGTTCACACAATGGAATGTTACACAGCAGAGACTGAACAAATTGAAGCCACAGGCCAGTGCGGGAGGGGAAAACTGTCTGGAGATGTGCAAGGGATACAGAGCTACTCTGCCGGGGCTGCCTGTACAGGGGTGGGGTGGGGAGAGAGAATGGGAGGCTGTCCTGCCCAGCAAGTAGCCTGAAGACAGACCACACGAAGCCTCTGTGCTGGGTGTCAAGAGCAGGAGGTACCGCAGGAAACCTGTAGGAGGGAGAGCAACAGAGATCCTTGCTCCCGCCAGATGGTCTCCTATGGGGCATTCTGCTTCGCCGTGCCTCCATTTTGACAAAGAGGGTTCAAGGTGGTCTGTGTCTTTCAGAGCCTTTATTACCAAAATGCAATTAGAAAAGTAATGGCTCAGATGTGATATCCAGAGTATCAGAATATTTATTTTAGAATCTTGGTTTTTGTGGGAACTTCTTAAATCATCCAAATGGGTCCCCGGAACCGGAGGCATCCAGTTAGAATGGCCTTTCCCATTTCCTGCCTCTCACCAGGAATAGATGAATCCATTACCCAATCAGAGATTGAAGAGTATATTGTTAATGGTTTATGGCTGTGCATCCATCATCGGATGAATTATATGTTGATTTCTCAGGAAATTGGAAAATCAGTAATTTTTAATTTATGAGGATATAAGTTGGGTTGTTAGCTTCTACTCTCTATATATTGATAAATACTCATTAACTGATTTTTAGGAAGATGGATACATGTGTTAGGTAATGGAAAATTTCTACAAATGAGAAATTTTTTTGCTAGAAACACTTAGACCAAAAAAAAAAAAACTAACACCACCAACCCTCTGAAGTTCTTTCATTACAGTGCTACCAAGGAGATAGGAATAGCCTAAAATAGCCAGAGCTCAGATTTAAAATCACATGTTCAGCATTCAGTATTGTCAAAACCCTCAAATGCACAGGCCTGTCTAGACAAGGCGATTCAACATTAATTTTATCAAAAGTCGATTTATAGGCTGTGCCTAATTTGTGAGTAATCTTTGAGTTCAGAGAAATTGCTTAGTTGAAATTTCATTATGTGTAAAGTTGTTGTTTATATTTGGTTCAGATCCTGAAACTTTGCAATTTGCCAGCTGTGGACTGAGAGGGGGAAAAAATGTCTGACAGCTTTAAATGGGAAGACTAAGGCGGGGTTACCTTTCAAGACCAAACCAGGGTTTTTTAAATTTTGGCTCATTAAGCAAGGAGACTGTTGAAATTTATTCATTATGAAGGGGTGACACTTAACTGTGCCTCAATATTTATTATTATTATTATTACAACATAGTACTGGGCAAAATTATGTAAAATTTGTTTCTAAATCTCTTTTTCCTGTGATGTCTCTTTCCTTTTCTTACTTCCCTTGGGCCCCAAGCCCCACCCAGCATTGCTCTGCTGCTGCTACTAAGTCACTTCAGTCGTGTCCGACTCTGTGTGACCCCATAGATGGCAGCCCACCAGGCTCCCTCGTCCCTGGGATTCTCCAGGCAAGAACACTGGAGTGGGTTGCCATTTCCTTCTCCAATGCAAGAAAGTGAAAAGTGAAAGGGAAGTCGCTCAGTCGTGTCCAACCCTCAGCGACCCCATGGACTGCAGCCTTCCAGGCTCCTCCATCCATGGGATTTTCCAGGCAAGAGTACTGGAGTGGGGTGCCGTTGCCTTCTCCCAGCATTGCTCTAGGCTTGCCTGAACTTGAACATGGGTGTTCTCTGTTCATTTGTTTGATCTTTAGTCCATTCATTCACCTATCTATCCATCTACCCAAAATATAGATTTATTTAACACATACTATACTAATAGGATAGAATCCATCTTAAGAAATGCATGGTTAATTGTGAGCCTTCTAAGAGATGACATCCATCCTTTTGGGGTTTTAGCCATTCATTAGTAATTGGGAAAGCAATTCCAAATTGGTTGGTTGAAAAGAATACAAATGGCAAGCTGATGGGATACCTCTCAGTCAACACCCAGTGATCTTTGGACTTGATTGTGGAAAGAGATTTTCTTTTCCTGAAAAGAAGAATAAAAAGATTGTTTCATGTATTGTGCGAAGAAATATAAGCTTGTGCTATCGATGAAGCCAAAACGGCCTTCCCTGGGACAGCTCGGTCAGCTACTTAGAGTCAGTACCTTTACCTAGGGAGCTGCACGGTGGCCTATACTTCTGTAGATGGGTGTAGGTCTCTAGGACTTTTCCTTCAGCTCTCACCCATGAGTAAATTACAAGGAAGTGAATAAGAAAGAGTGACTTACAATGAGTTGTATAACCTTCCATATTCACAGCCATGAAGTGGGCCATTCTGAGTGGACATGTAGCTCTCTGTTCCCTGTAGGTCTAGCTTCCATTCTAGTGATCACGCCACCAGTCACTCCAGCAGTTTCAGTAGGTGACTCCCAGTTGTTGCTTCTGATCCATACATTTCAGAAGAGTAAGATAATCCCAAAGGTACCACCCCTGCAAACAGAATAACTCTTCTCTTTGGTTAGGTATAGAAAGTGGAGGAGGGTTCGGAATTTCCTCTTTTTTTTTCTTTTGAAAGTAGCCTTTTTTGTTTGTTTGTTTTTTAATCCTTTGGTATCTTACCTATGATAGAATCACTGGAAGAGGAAATATGGGAGGTTATATAAGTCATTGCTTTTTGCATCTTCATGTTGTGATGCGATTAATTCATATAGGAAGTATAGTTATCAAGTGGTTTATAGAACATCTCAAGTGGGATTCAAATATGAGATGGTTTATTTTTCTCCTATCACTTTTTAAAAACACCCTTTTTTGAATCACTTTTCTTTTGTATCCTTTAATAACATCTTGGGAAGATTCAATGTTTTTAGTCCTTTTCAGATATTGAGAAGTCCAGTCTTATCTGGTCTATATTGAAACTTAAATGTCACATCCAATTTAGTGGCCAATAGCCAGCCAGGCCTCAGCTTGAGGTATTTGTATTAGCAGTGAAAGGGGTACCGTCTTTTTCTTCATCCTCCCTTTTCTGCTTTTATCTCCTTCCGGGCTGGGCTGGACAAATGAGAGAGATTTCAGAAAAGAGCCAAAGTCTTTTGATTTCACTGCTGCTATTGTGGTCCTTCTCTGGGTGTCCACAACTGCTGAGTGCCTGGTATCCACATGCTGCTTCGCTTTGAGGTAGGTGAGTGGGTCCTTTTGGGAGCATAGCTAGAGGCATCTTCAGTGCAGAGTTCCCTGACCTGGGCCCAGAAATGGAGGGAAAAGCCAGAGCATTCAAAACAAACAGACATTGTATACCTCCAAGGATTCTAGTCTTTTATTCTTGTGGATCAGTGGTTCTGCAAGCTGGCCGTGTATTAGAATCACCAGGGAAGCCTTTAAAAGACTGTTAGTGTTTGGGCCCAACCACAAAGATTCTGACTTGATTGGGCTCAGACATGAGTGCTTTTGAAGAGTTCTCCAGCTTATTTTAGTGTGTAGCCATGTTTGAGAACCACTGTATAGTGGGCATGGAGATGTTACGTTAGTTGCCCTCCCTAGTAAATGCCATGAGATATGGGTGATGGCTATCTTAAGAATGTGGGGTGTATAAAATACCTGTTGCTTTGTGGCTTTGTGACCTTAGCTGAAATGTTGATGATCAACAGGGAAATTCCATTCATTATCCTGTCATTTTCCTACATCTTCCTGGTTCTCTTGCTGTCTTGGCATCTTCTCCTGTAAAGAGAAGTTACACAGAAAAAGCTGCCTTTTACTAATAAAGGTAGAGAGACTCTGAAAGGTAAATTCTTTGAAATTGTACCTCACCCCAGCAGCTTCTGGAGCTCTCTGGAGGGATCATCAGCTGATAACATAATTCTACTTTTCCAACTAGATTAACAAAGAAACTCAAGAAACTGCAGACATATTCATGTGACATTTTATTTCCTCTTGTTCCTTCACCCCTTTCTCTAACACATTTTACTGGCAACTTCAGTATGAAAATAGTATCTTTGTTACTGAGATTTTCATCAGTTTCTGCTACTGAAACTGAGTAGCATGAGGCTGTGCATGAATCCATTATCCTTTTGTCTTCTGAAGCAATAATTATTTCCATAGCAACAAATTTTAGCATCAGAAACTGAGCTAATGACTTCAGGTGAGGAATAAAGAACAGGAGCCAGTGACCAGTGTACTTCTCCAAAAGCGTTGAAAGCCACCCTGGGGAACACGATTCAGTGATGAAGCAGAATCCTCCCTAAATAGAAATTTCAGGGTTTTTTCCCCATGACTCATCAGTGACTTTAAAAGTAGTTCCTATTGGCAATAAATTCACAGTTTTGGGTATGAATGCTGCCAAAAAGGCAACAAATGACTTTCCAAAATTAAATGTATGTGGTTCAAGATGGGAACGAAGCATGAAGAGCAGAGGCCGTGTGGCGACTGTTGACGCTGGGTTGTGAAGTTGTGCCCTGGTTACGGGCATATGCGGAAGTCGGCAAGCGCATAGAGGCATCACTGGGGGAGAGCGTGCACTTCTCTTCCTCGTCATCTTTCCTCCCAAGGGACAGTTCTGGCGTTTCACAGCTCTAACTGTAGAGAACTGGGTCCATGTCTTTGGGTTACAAACAAGGCCCCAAAGGTGGAAAAATTGAATCTCAGTGGAACAAGCGCCTGACAAAGGCTCAAGGGATCTGAGTTTTTTTTTTTTTTTTCCAATTTTTTCTTCTTTTTCTGCCATTAATGAGTTTTGTGGTTTAGGAAAACTAACAGCCTTCTTAGGCTCTCATTGTCAGATGAGCCAGGAGTCTCTGCTTATGCTTCTTCACAGCTTGATTGCTCTATGGATTTCTGTCCTGCCCCTTGTCCATCACTCTCCATTATGCAGGAGACTCTTGATCCAGTTGATTTTTTGCTTTTCACCCTCTTCCCAATTGTTGGCTCTTTGGAGAGTCTCATTACCAGTTAGGAAGAACAGCTGAACAGATATATTTTAAATCTGGATTGTCTATGATTTGGTAGTAGAAATGACTAATTATTAATGAAAATAGATGCTTTCCCTTCCATCGTATAGAATTTGTCAGTGCCTGTGGTCCCAAGTGAGGCTCAGTGACTCAATTCTGCTGCTAGGATGTAAGGGGCGTTGATGGGTGTCGCTGTCGAGTCAAGGTGTTCAGGAAGCAGAGCGCCGCCTCTGCATTTTCCTCCTCCTCTGGTTTGCTGGATGTCTATGCCCTGAGCAACCTTGGAAGCCCACGTTGAAAACAGCTGAGCTTCTGTCAGCCTGGGTTCCTGAATGATTGTGTGGAATAGGGCAGGATGCACAACAGGAAAATCCATAGTTTTCTACTGTTTTTAAAAAATTTTTATTTTACTTCAATTTTATTAATTTTTAAAATATATGTATTTAATTAATTACTTTTGGCTGTGCTGGGTCTTAGTTGCTATGTGCGGACTCTTTCTAACTGCAGGGATGCGCTACTCTGTTGCGGTGCGTGGGCCTCATTGCGGTGGCTTCTCTTGTCGAGGAGCACAGGCTCTAGGCACGCGGCCTTCAGTAGCTGCGGCTCGTGGACTCTGCAGCCCGAGCTCAATAGTTGTGGCACACAGGCTTAGTTTCGCTGAGGCATGTGGAATCTTCCCAGACCAGGGATCAACCCCATATCCCCTGCGTTGGTAGGTGGGTTCTTATCCACTATACCACCAGGAAAGTCCTCTACTGTTTTAAGCTATGAATATTAAGGGTTTTATTTCTCACAATTCCTACTGTTACCCTGACCACTATAATTTGAAACATTATCATTCTTCCTCTCAATAGCTCTTGAGATAAGCCTTTCTTCCCAAAGGTGAAATGTCACCATGACGATCTGAAGAAATTGAGACGGTTTACTAATAGAAGATTTTATGATTGAAGGTTGGGGAGCAGTGATTCATTTTCTGGGGATATACAGTTAGATTCCTTGAGCTGGGTATAGGAATGTGGTGGTAGTTTAGGAAGTGAAAGACTTTATTTGTGCCAGAAAGTACCTCCCATCCCCACTACCACCAGAGAAGGCAGAGCGTGAATTGTAATGACACATGGGTAACCATGGACACTAGAAATTGACAGACTTTGAATGAACTACCAGAACCTGCGGCTCTCTCTGTTTTTAAACTCTATAAGCTCTATGGTTTTTCTATTTTAAAATTTTTGATCCTTTCTTATAAGACATTGCTGACATCTGATTGATCTTGTTCTTCTTGTCAACCTTGGCCGCTTGGAGCTTGAACTAGGTTTAATTTGATTTAGAAAAAGAAAGAAATGTGACATTTCATGTACTCTAGTGTCATTGGTATCGGTTATAAATGGACTGATAATCCCCGTGGATGCTGTATAAAGGTAGATGTATAATGCATGGTATTCAGTGGCAGAAAGCTGTAGTGTGCAAGGTAGCTTAAGTGTCTAAGCAAACACTGTCACTTTTGTTTTGTGGATTAGCTGAAAATGTGAAAGTGAAAGTCGCTTAGTCGTGTCCAAACCTTTGCGACCCCATGGACTATATAGTCCATGGAATTCTTCAGGCCAGAATACTGGAGTGAGTAGCTGTTCCCTTCTCCAGGGGATCTTCCCAACCCAGGGATCGAACCCAAGTCTCCCGCGTTGCAGGCGGATTCTTTACCAGCTGAGCGACAGTGGATTAGCTGAGAAAACATTAAAATCCATATATATGATGCTTATGTTACTTTATCTCCAAATCATTAGCCCCATTTAGTATATGCTGTAGACTGCAAACTCATTTTAACATCAGTTTAAGAAATCCATGGGGTTGCAAAGAGTCAGACATGACTGAGTGGCTGAACTGAAGAAAAATAGAGTTAATAAAATAAATTGACTGATACTGTATGAGAACAAAGGTTGCACAATACTCACTAAATCTGATAGAAATACCTTTCAAGGCTACTCATATTCCTACTACCATCTCAACTTGCCTAACTAGGCATCAACTGTACCTAGAAAATATTTTTTGCAAAAAAATTAGAAAAATATGCATATTATGCATATTAGGAAAATATTCTGAGACTCAGCTGTCTAAGTAGATAGTGTTGATGAAAAGAAAAGCTATTATGCTGGAAGAAGGAGGGGTATCAGGCTAATCAGTGTAAAAAAATCAGGGAAAAAAAGTGTAAAGGTTAGTGGATTTAGGGATCCTGGTATGGATGCTATGATCTTATATATGAAAAAATACTCAAGGAGAGAAAGCAGGTATAATGGTTTGCTTTCTTTTAAGCCCAATAATGAAGTGATTAAGAATATACTATATATCTATGGCTGATACCTGTTGATGTTTCACAGAAAACAACAAAATTCTGTAAAGCAATTATCCTTCAATTAAAAAATAAATAAATTAAAAAAAGTATATTGTGCTCCCATAGAACAGGGATTTTAGCTGAATATGCCTATATCGTTTGGCCTGGAAATGGCCCCCCTATTTTATACCAATGGATTTATACTGAGGAGGAAAATGACATTACAAGGCAGTCAATAGTATTTAGAAGTGGTGATGCATGCAGTCTTTCTAGGTCCATTTTGGAAAAAGATCTGGGGAGAAGGATTGTATGGGTTTGTAGATAGATGGAGGAGGTCATGGTATTAAAGGACTGACTTTTGCTCAGCATGCTTAGGAGAGCTGTTGAGTGTTGCTGCCCTGTTGCTCCTTCCATTGATTGTGTCACTGTGGGTCATAAATCACCTACCTGCATACCTACATGAGCTCCCTGCTTTGGCATGGAAAGAACAATGGCTACAAAGGGGGCAGAAGCTTCCTCTTGGCGTCTGTGGGAGTTGACTTGTGTTTCTAGTAATCTAGGCAGCTTGTTAATTTTCCTGTCTCTCTTATTTTTACCATGGAGGTAAGGAATGTTAAAACAGGCAAAGACTACTTGTGTTGGTTTTCAAAGTGTGAAGATGCCAGCTTCTCACTAAGCAAGGATTTAGCTTCTTAACTTTTGAGTCCCGTGGCACACAGTACAGTACCAGGCATGTAATATGCATTTTGACAACTCTAAGTAGATGAATATGTGGCTGAATTTACAAATGAAGCACAACTATACCCCAAAGATACTGCAGGTTTGGGTCCAGACCGCTTCAATAAAGTGAGTGTGACAATAATGTGAGTCACATCACTTTTTTGGTTCCCCAGTGCATATAGAAGTTATGTTTACACTGTTGTGTAGTCTCTGAAGTGTACAATAACATGATGCCTAAAAATGTTAAAATACTTTATTCTGTTGTTGTTCAGTCACCGTAAGTCGTGTCCGACTCTCTGCAACCCCATGAACTGCAGCACACCAGTCTTCCCTGTCCTTCACTATATCCTGGAGTTTGCTCAAACTTAATGTCTGTTGAGTTGGTGATGCCATCCAGCCATCTCAACTTCTGCCGCCCCCCTTTTCCTCCAAAAAATGCTAATTGTTCTCTTAGCCTTCAGTGAGGCATGGTCTCTTTCCTGGTGGAGGGTCTTATTTCAGTGTTAATGGCAGTCCTCCTTGTCACTTCTTTATCCTGCCACTAACTTTTGAAAAAACTTGGGTCAGTTGTCCTTTAGATTTCTGGATTTTTCTATTTGCTTCCTGTGGTGTCAATTAACTTGGACCTTTATCATTTGACTTCCTTAATTGATTCTATTCAATTTCAACTTTTGCAGCAAGAATATTTCATACATTATGCTCTGTGATCCATGTTATAAAATGTCAGACAGTATATAATTCTGGATGCACTTAGTAATGCCAAGATAGATCACTAGGTTCCAGTGATGATAGCTCAATCCCTCCTATGTAAACTCCCCAACAATCTTTTGTGTAATTTTTTAATCCCTGATTATTGTTGACTGATTCTTTGATGAGGGAATGAAAAGCAGTGATTTTCTAATTAGATTCCACCATCTTTTCCATGTTTATTGAATGGAAATTTTGGGGAAAAACCCACTTTTCCTTATCAAATTAGGCTATTTGGTTACTGTTAAATATAGTTCATACAAGAAAAGAAGGATAAATGCTTATTTTTTCCTTTTGATAGTTTTCAGACCAAGGAATTGATGTCTTAAATATTCCTGATTATGTTCAGTAAGTTAGGTTTGGAGACTTATATTTTATTCTCTCTCTTTCACGTCTGCTCGCTCTCTAATATTATGAACTCATGGGTGTTAAGATAATTATAGGTATACATACCTCAGAGATATTGTGGGTTTGCTTTTAGACCACTGCAAGAAACCGAATATCACAAGGAAGTGAATCACATGAAATTTATTTCCTAGTGTGTATAAAGTTTTGTTTATGCTATGCTGTAGTCTGGGCTTCCCAGGTGGTTCATTACTAGTGGTAATGAACCCTGCTGCCAGTGCAGGAGACACAAGAGATGCGGGTCGCTCTCTGGGTCGGGAAGACCCCCTGGAGGAGGGCATGGCAGCCCACTCCTATGTTCTTGCCTGGAGAATCCTGTGGACAGAGGAGCCTGGTGGGCTACAGTCCATGGTGTTACAAAGAGTCAGACAGGACTGATGGGACTTAGCACACACATGCTGTAGTCTTGTAAGTGCGTAATAGCAGTGTGTCTAAAAAAGAAATGTATATACATTAATTAAAATTATTTTGCTAAAAATCCTGAATATCATCTGGACCCTCAGTGAGTCATGGTGGAAGGTCTTGTCTCAGTGTTGATGACTGCTGACTGATCAGTGGTTGCTGAAGTTTGAGGTGACTGTGGCCTTTTCTTAAGACAACACTGAAGTGTGCCTCATCAGCTAACTCTTGCTTTTGTGGACGATTTCTCTGTAGCATGCAATGCATCATGATAGCATTTTACCCACAGAAGAACTTCTTTCAAAGTTGGAGTCAATCCTCTCAAATCCTTCCACTGCTTTATCAACTAAGTTTGTGCAGTATTCTAAATCTTTTGCTGTCCTTTCAATAATCTGCACAGCATCTTCACCAGGATAGCTTTCACCTCAATAAGCCACTTTTGTTGCTCATCCCTACAAAGCAACTCCTCATCCATTAAAGTTTTATCCTGAAATTGCAACAATGCAGTCACATCCTCAGGCTTCACTTCTAATTCTCTTACTGTTTCCACCACATTTACAGAGATTTCCTCCACTGAAGTCTTGAACCCCTCAGACATCCATGAGAGCTAGAATTATATTCTTCCAAATTCCTGTTTAGTTCAGTTCAGTCGCTCAGTCGTGTCCGACTCTTTGCGACCCCATGAATCGCAGCACGCCAGGCCTCCCTGTCCATCACCATCTCCCGGAGTTCACTCAGACTCACATCCATCGCGTCAGTGATGCTATCCAGCCATCTCATCCTCTGTCGTCCCCTTCTCCTGCCCCCAATCCCTCCCAGCCTCAGAGTCTTTTCCAATGAGTCAACTGTTTGTGTGAGGTGGCAAAAGTACTGGAATTTCAGCTTCAGCATCATTCCCTCCAAAGAAATCCCAGGGCTGGTCTCCTTCAGAATGGACTGGTTGGATCTCCTTGCAGTCCAAGGGACTCTCAAGAGTCTTCTCCAACACAGTTCCTGTTAATGTTGCTATTTTGACCTCTTCTCATGAATTAAAGATATTCTTGATGGCATGTAGTATGGTGACTCATTTCTAGAAGGTTTTCAATTGACTTTGCTCAGATCCATCAGAGGAATCACTATCTGTGGCAGCTATAGCCTTGTGAAATATATTTCTCAAATAATAAGACTTGAAAGTCTAAATTGGTCCATGATCCATGGGCTGCAAAATGTATGTTATGTTAGCAGGCATGAAAACAATATTAAACTTGTTGTACATCTCCATCAGAGTTCTTGGGTGACCAGGTGATTTTTGAAACAAAACTTTTCCCCCCCTGAGTCACAAGTCTCAACGGTGGGCTTAAAATATTTAGTAAACCATGTTGTCAACAGATGGGCTATCATCCAAGCTTTGTTGTTCCATTTAGAGAGTTCAGGCAGAGTAGATTTAGCACAATTCTTAAAGATCCTAGGATTTTCAGAATGGTAAATAAGCACTGGATTCAACTGAAAGTAACTAGCTGTATCTGTCTCTAGTAAGAGAGTCATCTTGTCCTTTGAAGCCAAGCTTTGACTTCTCTTTAGCTATGAAAGTCCTGCATGGAATCTTCTTCCAATATAAGGCTGTTGCATGCATGAGTGCTAAGTTGCTTCAGTCATGTCTGATTCTGTGTGACCCTTTGGATTGTAGCCAGCCAGGCTCCTCTGTCCATGGGATTCTCCAGGCAAGAATACTAGAGTGGGTTGCTGTGCCCTCCTCCAGGGGATCTTTCTGACCCAGGGATTGAACCTGTGTCTCTTACATCTACCTGCATTGGCAGGTTGGTTCTTTACCACTAGCGCCACCTGGGAAGCCCTATAAGGCTGTTAGGTCTACACTGAAAATCTGTTTACTATAGCCACCTTTATTAACGATCTTTGCTGCTGCTGCTGCTAAGTCGCTTCAGTTGTGTCCGACTCTATGCGACCCCATAGACGGCAGCCTACCAGGCTCCTCCGTCCCTGGGATTCTCCAGGCAAGAGCACTGGGGTGGGTTGCCATTTCCTTCTCTGAACAATCTTAGCTAGATCTCCTGAATAACTTGCTGCAGTTTCTACATCATCATTTGGTATTTCACCTGGCACTTTTATGTTACAGCTACAACTTCTTTCCTTAAACCTCAGGACCCAACCTCTACTAGCTTTAAACTTGAGAACTCTTCCTTTGCATTTACAACTTGGCTAACTGGCACAGGAGGTCTAGCTTTCAGCTTGTCTCTGCTTTCAACATGTCTTCCTTGCTTTGCTTAATTATTTATTTCTATCTTTTGATTTGAAGGAAAAGACCTGTGGTTCATCTGAACAGTTAGAGACCACTATAGGGTTATTATGGAGAGGGAAATGGCAACCCACTCCAATACTCTTGCCTGGCAAATCCCATAGATGAAGGAGCCTGGTAGGCTGCAGTCCATGGGGTTGCAAAGAGACTGAACAACTTCACTTTCACTTTTCACTTTCATGCACTGGAGAAGGAAATGGCAAGCCACTCCAGTGCTCTTGCCTGGAGAATCCCAGGGACGGAGGAGCCTGGTGGGCTGCTGTCTATGGGGTCGCACAGGGTCGGACACGACTGAAGCGACTTAGCAGCAGCAGCAGAGGGTTATTATGTGGCCTAATTTCTACATTGTTGTGTCTCAGAGAACAGGGAGGCCTGAGGACAGGGCAAGAAACCAGGAACCACCAGTTAGTGATGCAGGCAGAACACAGAACATCTGTCCATTAAATGGCATGATTTGTGCATCTAAAACAATTACAGTAGTAATATTAGAGATCACAGATTACCTAACAAATGTAATAATGATGAAAAACTTTGAAATATTATGAGCATTAACAGTGTGACAGACATGAAGTGAGGAAATGTTACTGAAAAAAAGCACCAATAGACTTGCTCAATAAAGGATTGCCACCGACCTTCAACTTGAGAAAAATATTCAATAATTGTGAATAAAGCAAAATGCAATGAATTGAGGGAGAAAAATAGTATCTATCTTTTACGTGCTTCGAGAAGTACAAACCTTCTCTATGTCTAGATGTAAACTTGACATTGAAAAAGAAATTCTTAAGGTAAAATTATAAAATCAACTTTATTATCTTGTAGTAGCCTCTGCATAAGCATCTGTGGGGCTATTTCACTTTGACATCTTGAATGAAATTTTTAGATAGAGTCCATAGCTTATCTGTTCATTCTTATGAATAGAAAGTCTTCTGGTCTCTTGAGCGTGAGTTTTATGTGAATGCTGGTAACATCTTTGTAATAGTACCAAACTGGAAACAACCTCCATATCCATTAACAAGTGAAAGGAAAAAACAAATTGTAGTATATCTATACAATGGGATAATATTCATAAATCAAAAGCAAGAGTATTGATGTAGACAACGTGGATGGATCTCAAAATAAATACGTTGAGTAAAAGACACCAGATAAAAATGAGTATATACCATATGATTCTATTTATATAAAACTCTATAAAATGCAGACTAATCTTTAGTGACAGAAAGCAAAGTGGCAGCTGCCAGGGAGGAATGAGAAGAGGTTTTCTATACAAGGATACAAAGACATTTTGGGGAGTGATTGACATGTCCACCGTCTTGATTGAGGTGCTAGTTCCATGGGTATGTACGGAGGTTAACTTTATCCAAGTATATGCTTAATATGTGCAATCTGTTGTACAATAATTATATCTCAGCAAATTCATTAACAATAACACCAAAAGCCTTCAGTTCAGTGTCGGGCCCCGCTGCTGGAGTCTGAAGCCCTCGGCAGGCCTGGTGTGTGTGCTTCCCTTAGCCCTTAGACGTGTCTGCACTGGGAGTATGGGGAGGCAGAAAGCGGGGTGCTGTGGTTTCCAAACAGGCTGGCTCACAAGTTTTCCAAGTGGAGGGGAGCGGCAGCCATGCCAAGGAAACCTAGGTCCTGGTTTTCCTTAGACAGAGACTGGCGACAGAAACCGGTGTGCTGATCTGGAGACGAGGGTGAAGGGAACCGCACGGCACAGGTTTTACAGACGCCTTACTTCCCAGAGAAAGAGCCAGGACCACACCACACACACACAATCCTGCAAGGAAAATCAAAGATCAGAATGTAGTTTCATCAGAAATCAATTCTCCAGTTTCTTTGGTTTGGGGTGGACGTGCTCGTTTGGTTTATGTAAGATTTGGTCGGGTTTTTCCTCTCCAGGTTTGTCAACATACAGCATGGTACAAGGTGGACCACAGCATGGTTTGACTTACATACATCATGAAATGATTCCAGGAAGTTTAGGGAGCATTCATTATCTCATATAGATACAGAAGTAAACAAAAAATATTTAAAATATTTTTTCCTTATGATGACAACTTAGGATTTACTCTTAACAACTTTTCTATATGATCCAAGTGTTACATTTATCATAATATATTATATCACCAGTACTTATTTTATCTTATAACTGGAAGTCTGCACATTTTGATTGCCCTCTTCCAAGTCTCTCTTTCCCAACTCTTGTAACCACAAACCTCTTTTTCTATGGGTTTGTTTTTGAAGTATAATTGACTTAGAGCACTGCACTAGTTCCTGATACGCAACAAAGTGAGTTGATAGTTTCTTTTACTTCCCCTTTATTCTGCCTTTTCTTTCTTAGAAGGGTGCCTTCAGGTAATATTTGAACTGTTTATTTTTTTAAAAAAGATAATTTCCAGTATCCAAACAAACTTGGGGACCAAATTTCTGACCTTTCTATTTATATGTTAAATACTAGATTTTTTGGGGGGGAGGCAATTTCAGTGACCAAATTTTCTTTTCATAGTCTTTGAGAGACATTGACAAGAAGTAGCATCCCAGTACTTTTTAGAGTTGAGAAACCATGTCCCATAGTGTTAACAGAGAATTGTGGACTTGAGTAGGAAGCTTTTCTATTGTGACATGCTAATTTTAGATGGAAGTTTTCGATATTCTCAGGGGAAGGAAGCCTTAAAACTGCCTATCTGAAGTAAACAAGTGTGTGATTTATGGATTTGGGTCAGTTCGAAAATATATTTGTATATGATAGGAATAGCCTTTCTTGTGTGTGAATACTTAACTGGATTAATTAGTTTTAAAAGTATTTACTGAGTGTCTGTTATCTCCCAAATATTCTGGGTACAACAGTGATTAGGCTGCTGCCCCTTGGGTATTCTGATTTATTTGTGTGTTCTTGGATTTTCGGTTGGAGACAAGAGATTCTTTACTTTGTGTTTTAAATTGTCTGTGTCTTAAATTATATGGAATTAAGATAGCATATTTTCCCTAAGTGAGAAAGTTGAGAGAAGGATAGACCCTCAGATTTCAGAGTTGCACTCTTTCTCCAACCATGGCTTGCTGGGTCATTTTGCAGACTTTATTTTTTCAAAGCCCCTTTCTCCTGACAACCCTGTATGGGGAGCTCATAATTGTTTGCACAGTGTTCTGAAATCTTCAGAAGCAAGCTACAGTGAGTATAGAATGACATTCAAGAGACAAAGAATTTAAGGCTAGTGTTGGTTTTTCTTTTCCTAATGCAAATATCTGTTATTTTTCTTAGTGAGGATCACCAGACAATGGAAGCTGCCAAATATTTATAATAGAAATTTCTTGCTTTGTAATTTGGATCCTGTGTGGGAGGATTTCTGATTATTTATAATTATTTACTTTTAGCTGGTGACCTGATTTTCTATTTTATAATCACTTATGTTATAGTTACACTGTTGGAAGACTGAACAAATGTTGTTAAGTTTTCAGTGGTCTCACTTCTAGTTTTCTACACTCAGCAAAATAATCAGAGCAGTAGTACCGCGTTTAGGAGTGAAGCCACTTAGGGAAGGCTCGGCATATGCCAATGAGGTGAATAACAATAACCACAAAACATAAGGCACACACAGGCTGGCAAGGTAATTGTGTGTGTGTGAGAGAGAGAGGGACAGAGATTAACATTTTACTAGTTATCTTACTGAAATCTAATGGCTTGACTTCAGAATGTGTTTTGGAACTTTATATGTAATATTCTTAGTTTTATACCAGTAGTCTTGAGCTTCCCAGATGGCTCAGAATCCATCTCAGGTGGTAAAGAATCCACCTCCAGTGCAGGAGATGTGGGTTCGATCCCTCGTTTGGGGGATGATACCCTGGAGGAGGAGATGGAAACCCACTCCAGTATTCTTGTCTGGGAAATCCCATGGACAGAGGAGCCAGGTGGGCTATAGTTTGTGGGGTCAAAAAGAGTCTGACACGACTGAATGACTGAGCCCACACCAGTAGTCCTGACAGCCACTTGGCCATTGTTAAAAATAGGGACCACAAGATTGTGATTTGTACTATTTTGAAGAAATTAAGTTGCCTAAGCTCAAAACATTCTGACCTGCTGGCAGTTTGCTCTACAATATCAAAGATTCTCAAGTCAGAAGCCCAACTTTGGCCATAGACTGCTAATCAAGGAGGAGCCAGTCAGGTAAGGTAAATGAATGCGATGGAATGTCTTAAGTGTAAAGGAAAATAAAACACCCAGGCCTTCTCAGGCTAGGATACTCTTCTCATTTTTGGTAGCAAAATGGGCTCAAAAAAGAAACATTTTCAGCAATACAGAACAGTAGCACCAAGGTGACGTTGCACATCCACAGTGACCCAAGGCACTTCAAGCTTCTAGAAATTTCACCTCTGCAAATGAAAGGGAGATATTCTAGGGATGTATTTCCCTTTTCCTCCTGATCAGGCATAACTGGGGTGCCATGCTGTGGTGGGTGCTGGTGTGAGTTTGCTGCCCTGGATTTCTGGGCACCTGGTCAGGTGGTGCAGGGGGCTGCCCCCATAGGGGATCATTTCTGGTGACTTTGGAGGTACTTTCCTCCCAGGGTGCTTCATTCCTTAAACATAGGTGTGATCACCTATGTCACTCTTCTGCCCGAAGCCCCTGAGTGTCTTCTGTTTGTGTTTACTGATTCCTGCTTTTGCCTACAGTCTTAGCTCTCCCTGCATCACGCTTCATGCTCCAATCCCACCAAATTTGCCCACATACCTTTTTGTAACTGAGGCCAGATACATTACTGTCTGGACCTTAGAATATTTTGTTCTTCCTGCATTAGGATCACTTCCTCTCTCTTACCTTCCCCACTCCACTCTCTCCTCCCCCCTGCCACTGCCACACATACATTCGGCCATTGTAGATGTCACTTCCTCTGTGAAATACTCTTGACCGCCCCCCGCCCCCAGGTCTGGGTTAGAAATCCTCTAATGCTTAAGAGAACCATGTCCTTCTCAGACTGTTGCTAAAGTTATTAACTTAGGATTTTCATGCTTGCCCTCCTCCCCACCCTGACTTCCCCGATAAGCTCTGTGAGGGCAGGGATCTTGTATTCTGGTTGTATCCTCAGGGCCTGAGTCAATGCCTACCACATAGTTAGGTGTTCAATTAATATGTGATTAAAAGCCACCTTACACAGGCTGAATTTATGGGAGATTAAAATTCTACTGAATTGGAACACGCATCAGTGTCCTGTATCTGACCTGATCAGACACGTTTTCTTAAAAAATATATAAATTTGAGATGCAATTGATAAAGCAACTGGAAGTGATGGATTGTTTCTGATGAGATGACAAGATGCCCTGGGTTCCCAGAGCTGCCGCCAGACCTGAACAGTGACAAACTTTGGTTCCAGTTTTTTGTGAGCCTTCTTCTTTCTCTTAATGCTGGACATTTGGCCTCAGATTAACACTTTGGTGGCTGAGATGTTTTCTCATGCCTCTTGAATCTTTACCTGTCCTTATGCACCGCGGATGTGAGGGGCTCTGACCCTCTGTGCCATTGAAAATCTGAATATGATTTATAATCGGCCATCCACGGGTGCCACATCTATGGGTTCAGCCAACTGCAGATTGTGTGGGACTGTGGTATTTACTGCTGAACAAATTCCACACATAAGTCGACCCTCGAAGATCAAACCTGTGTTGTTTAAAAGTCAACTGTACTATACTTGCAAAGTAGGAATAACTAGGGTCTGTATGTTTTACTGTTCAAAATAGTCTAACTGAACAAATACTTTCATATCTATGCTTTTCTTTTACCTTCATTTATTTAATCTCCATTTTTACCTAGACTAATGCTGTAAGTAACATCGACTAACACCTTGGTACCTTCATGCCTCTATCTCTAGCGCTCAGCAATGTACTGTTGCTGCTGCTAAGTCGCTTCAGTCGTGCCTGACTCTGTGTGACCCCATAGACGGCAGCCCACCAGGCTGCCCCGTGGATATTCGCTGCCCCTGCCTGATTCTCAGGCAAGAACACTGGAGTGGGTTGCCATTTCCTTCTCCAATGCATGACAGTGAAAAGTGAAATTGAAGTTGCTCAGTCATGTCTGACTCTTTGCGACCCCATGGACTGCAGCCCACCAGGCTCCTCCGTCCATGGGATTTTCTAGGCAAGAGTACTGGAGTGGGGTGCCATCACCTTCTTTGGCTCAGCAATGTACTAGACTCCCGAAATTATTCCAAACTTTTAGTTTTTTTTTTTTTAATACAGATTTATAGGATTAGCCTTCTCCCTATCTTTTCTGTTTGTTAAAACAAATATTTATTCTTCATTTTATCTTTAGCTGGTCCTTGATCTCACTCTGAAAGATTTATTTTTTGAACTACCACCTATACTTGCTTCACATAAAACCCCTGTCCTCTATTTATCCCATAGGTGATCCACATTCCTTGACCTAACAGCTCTTCTTCCCCAGTGTGCTGCTCTTTGAGTCAGGAATGTTCTTAAGAGCCATGTATGTGTGTGTGAATGCACGATGGTGCTGTGACTGATGAAAAAATGCCACAGACACTGTTTATCAATATGTCATTTCTTTAATTGTGAAGTATGTAAAAATTTAGCTGTTTTATGGTGACTATAAAAAGTAGACAAAGCAGGATGCTCCTAGACTGATACACGGGCTTTCTCATCACTGCACTTTTCTACTTGCTGATGATTCTACTTGCACAGAGTGAGGCTACTCTGAGCTGTTCTGCCAGCTAACCAATCTATGTGCCAGCCTGCTAACCAGATTCAGGAACCAGTGCAGATCTACTTTAGACTATCCCTGGATATTCACTGCAAAGGTAAATTCTCTAGGCTACCTGCTTCCTAGCAAGACTGGGACCCCAGGCCTGCCTGTGGTTTATTTCTGCAAAGCAGTTGATTCTCCTTTTTATGTCACACCTACAAAGTCAATCTGAAAGCAAAATACTTCACGCTAGAAGCCAGAGGAAATATTGCAGGATGGTACAAGTCAGCTTTTGAGAAAGCTCTAGGCAGTGTTCCTTGCAACTTTCATTCTCTGGAACATTTTTTTTTTTTTTCTCATCTGGAAGCCTTTTCTGCAGAATATCTTTATTGTTTTCAACTAGACCAGTAGTGTCCACTGCTGGTGGCAGAGGTAATCACTAGAGACTTCTAGAAATAAAATGGGGAAGATAGTGGCCAAGGACAGCCATGAAACAGAATGAAGTTGTATCCAATGTATTTTGCATGCCATAAATCAGTGTGAGTAAAAGAAAAGATGTGCATAGAAAATGCCTAGTCTGGTGCTCCTAGAGACAGTTATTTTATTATCATTATTGCTTACCCCCTCAATGGTAGCAGTGATAAACCATGGGTGGCAGAAGCATGTGACAATTATTGTTTCTGTTGCTGAAGAAGGCTGTCTGAGGCTCAGCATGGTTGGTTGTGTGCTTTTTACACTCTTGCTCCAATTGTGGTAGTTGATACGTGGGTAACCAACACTTGCAGAACTCTTATTACTGCTAAGGTGGTTCATATGGAGTCTTTATAGGCAAAGAGTGCTGGGAACTCGACTTACAGTTCATCCAAGTTACTGAACTTGAAATTTAATCCCTCAAGACTACTCTATCTACTTTCCTTAAGTACCTGCCTTTAAAGGCATTTCTTGTTTTATTGGGCTTCACTTTATTGTACTTCACAGGGATTTTTTTTTTTTAACAAATTGAAGGATTATAGCAACCTTGTATAGAGTAAGTCTGTTGGTATTGTTTTTCCAACAGCATTTGATCACCTTGTGTCTGTGTTGCATTTGGTAATTCTTGCAGTATTTCAAACATTATAATTATTACTATTATGTTTGTAATGATCTATGATCAGTGATCTTTGTGATCATTGATGTTACTATTGTGATTATATTGGCATTTTTAGCAATAAAGTATTTTTTAACTGAAAAAAAAAAGTACTTGGAATTGATGCCCAGTTTTATTTTTGAAAGGATGGTATTGGTATTCTGTTTGCTCTAAGACCTGTGGCACACACTGAGTCTTATGCATCGTTTTTCCTTTGGCTGCCTAAAATCTTTTCCGCCTTCCTAACAGCATTGTATTAAGTTCGTTGCCTTGTCCTTCCAATCTGGTGCCACTGATCTTCACTAGCCAAGAGCTAGGATTTGAGCCAGGTTAGACCAGTTGGATGTTCCTTCCTGGAGTGTCCCCTCCCTTCCCTTCATTCTCCTTGAATGTTACTGGAATCCATGTATCCTGTTGGCAGATAGGTAATTCCTGCTTAAAGGTAATTCCTGCTTAAAGGTAATTCCTGAACTCCTTCTTCTCAGCCTCTGGAGCAGTTGGGTTCTGGTTGGTGGTCACATCTATTAAGAGTTCTCTAGTCTTCCCACTGGTTCCCATGCTCTTATGTTTATGCTGGAAAGCCCATTGCCCATTGTTTCTGTGGCCTGTAACCAAAGAAATCTAGCTGCTATCAGGACGTTCCCAGCAGCTACAGGTCTGGTACCCAGGCTGAACCCTCTTGTCTGCCTGGACTTAGTAAGAACAGGAGAAGACTGCACACTTCCTCAGGGACCCTACGGCCCAGAAGGGTGAAGTGAGGTTCCCTTCTCTTCACAGAAGCTAATTTTTGCTGGACTATAAACATGTGTGGCCCTTCCCTGATAGCTCAGTTGGTAAAGAATCTGCCTGCAATGCAGGAGACCCCGGTTTGATTCCTGGGTTGGGAAGATCCCCTGGAGAAGGGAAACGCTACCCGCTCCAGTATTCTGGCCTGGTGAATTCCATGAGCTGTATAGTCCATGGTGTCGCAAAGAATCGGACATGACTGAGTGACTTTCACTCACTCAGACACGTGTAGTTATTCATTTGACTCTCCCCAGCAGCATAGCGGCTTGCACGGTGCAGGTGCTTGGCAAATGTTTACTGAATTAATCGAGTTGACGAGGGGCCAGAGTTCTGAGTTCTAGTCTGAACTCTGGCACTCTTAGCAGTGGGAGCTTTGCTTAATCTTGGCCTCACTTTCTGAATAAAATCAGAATCGCAGTATCTGCCCCACCTCCTTCTTAGAGTGGTGAAGAGGGTGAACTGACGTGATGCGTAGGGAAGGATTTTGTGTACACTGAAGCACTGAGAGAGCAGTTAGAAAGCAGACATAGGATTGAGCTTTGACTCTGCCCAAGATCCCCTCACTGTGGACAAGATTCTTGCTCCTTGGCCCTCAGTTTCCCGATTTATAAAAAGAGGGGTTTGAGTCATAAGATTAATTTTTTTATTTTTAAAATTTTATATTGAAGTATAGTGGATTAGCAATGTTGTGTTAGTTTCAGATGTACAGCAGAGTGACTCAGTTATATTTATACATGTATCTACTCTTTCAAATTCTCTTCCCATTTAGGTTGTTACAGAATATTGAGCAAGCTGCCTGTTCTGTTCAGTAGTGGGCCATAAGATTTTTAAGTTCCCTTTGCCTTCTAACTTTCTGTAACTCTGTGAATGGAACGTTAGAATTACTTGGTGTGGGGTGGCTAAAGTCACTCAGACGTTTCATCTGCTGCTTTGCTTCAACTCTCTCATTTCTTCATCGTCTTTGGTAATGGCCACCTGTCTTAGGTCACGTGTTTTCTGCCCTTGGATGTGCCCTGAGGTCAGAGTCACATTGTTTACAAGAAGAAATGTTTATGCTCAATATAGAGTTAATCTTGTCTCACCCACATGCTTCCTCACTCTCTGCAATCCTGCCTCACTGGCATTCTGTCCTTCGAGGTATCACTCCCCTTTCCTGTTTCAGGACTTTGTGAAAAATTTCTCCTCCTCCCTGCCGTATAATTCCTGCTTATTCTTCAGGTCTTGAAAATCAGCTCCCCAGAAAAGGCTTCCATGATCTCCCAGGTCTGGTCAGACTCCTATTTAGGTATACTTGTGGCCCTCTGCTCTTGTCCTTTTTGGCACTTATCACACTTGTGATCAAAATAACTAACTTTATTTTTTAATGTTTTGTTGAATTATGTATTTAAATATTTAATATTCATCGGCCCTATTCTTTTTCTTTATTGTTTATTTTTGGCTGTGCTGGGTCTCTGTTACTTCATCAGCTTTTCTCTAGCTGCAGCAAGTGGGGGCTACTCTCTAGTTGAGGTTCCCAGGCTCAGAGCATAAACTCGGAAGTTCTGTTGCACGGACTTAGTTGCTCCACTGCATGTGGGATTTTCCTGGATCAGGGATTGAACTGGGGTCTCCTGCATTGGCAGACAGATTCTTTATCACTGAGCCACTGGGGAAGCCCAAATAACTAACTTCATAATTAGCTGTCAATGTAGGTTCCACTATATGGTAAGTTCCTTAAAGGCAGAGTGTGTGTCTGTCTGTTCACTGTTGTGTCCCATCACCTCACAGAGTTCTGACACACTAGTGCTGATGGTTATTGACGAGTGAGAGAATTGCCCAGATACTTAGCTTTTTTTGGAGAGGTAAGAGGCATGGAATAGAAATGTAAAGAATTGGAGTTGTCACGTTGGGAGCTAGGGGATATTTGCAAAAAGAAGCGACTCTGTTGCTAGTGGTAGTTGATCAAGTCCTGCCTCTTAATTTCATGTGGGAATTAATAGGTATGAGATGCCTTAATTTTAGCCTAAGATGTCAAATGGGATGTGTCTCAGTCATATGTTTTCACATTGCAGATCCAAAATCTAGTGGCTTTAAATTAGAGTGCTTTGTTTGCTCAAGGTTCTGTAGGTTGCTAACATGGACAGTGTTTGTTGGGGGTGGCTCATCTCTGCTGCCCTGGGGGTTGGCTATGCTAACTCATGATTTTGAATCCAGCTGGCAGACTGGCTGGGGCTGGCTCGTCCCAGATGACTTCATTCATATGTCTGAGGTATCAGCTGGGAAAGTTGAGATGGATGGGGTGGCTGGGACACTCTTTCCACTGATGCCTCACTCCAGGAAGGCCATCATCCTTGAGAAGGCTCACTCAGCTTATTCCTAAGATGTCAGTGTTCCAGAGGGTGACCGTGGAAGCTACAAGTGCACTGAAGCTTGGAAATCACACAGGTCATTTATCCCTCCTTCTAATGGCCAAAGCAGACCACAGGGCCGACTCAGATTCAAGCAATTGGAATATAGACTCCATTTCTTGCAAAAAAAAAATTGGTGGTCATATTTGATCTATCACAGAAAGGCGTGGTGGAAGACACTGGGGTGAGGGGAAAGCATAAATTAATATTCATATGTATAATCTCATGTTTTGAATGTAAGGCATAGAAAAACTTGAAAATCCTTTTTAGTTAAGTAAAAGATGAACAAGTGCTTAAGGATTACTAATGTAAAGTGATAACATATTGTCCTCTTGCTGGGGTTCTCATATGTCTTCATTGGGATCAGTATAAAGGGCCCATTTGTTAGAAATGGATACATCCTCTTGTCTAGGGGGTTCTTGAGGTAGGAGCTTTTTATGTCAGATGATTTAAAATCCAATAAACAGAACTTAAAAACAATATAGAAAAAAATCAAGACTTTTTTTGAAGGGAAGATGTTAAGGATCATTGAGACAGATTACAAGGTTCTTTTCTTTAAACCAATAAGCACAGCATGTCTCAGTTACTCAACCATCACTATTTGGCTTCATTGCAAGTTGTCTTTGCAATTGGAGTAATAGTTCACATTTAAAACTCGTTGGCCATCTTCAATGCGGGAGCAGGGATGTCCTGGAGTCTCGCCAGGCATGTCTCCTACTAGGTGCTACTTGTTCTTTAAGCCAGTATTCTTTTCTAATATGTTATTGTTGTAGGAAGCCTTATACTGCATCCACATTAACTGACATTGAACGGCTTGTTGGCTTTAGTCATCTGCATAATGGCTTTCTAAGTATAATTTATTAGTAGCTAATTGAGTTATATCTGTTGTGAAAGTAAAATTGATATGGCCTTGCCACCCTTATGAATAGGCGTGCCCATCATTCCAAAAGAAAACCCACACTGCACTCTGAATCAAATCAAAAATAACAAAGTTGTTCTGCCTAATTTTAGTCTCTAAGACAAAAGGCTTCCTGAGCAGTTCCTGTAAGCTACTGAGGCCCTAACAAAGCAACTCTCTCTGACTTTTGTAAAACTAATGTCTGAAGATAGATTATGACATATACAGAAGTTAGGTGTGAGAAAATTACAGTTTTTTCTTCATGAATAGACTAACTGTAAACTCATTAACCTTGGCAATGAAAGAAGTTAATATATTTGTTTTTTTGTTTGGTCACCCCCTTCTCTTGAAGTCTGTCTTCTTTGCAACTTACTTGCAAGCGAGTTTCTTCCTTCTTTGTATGCTTTGTTTCTGATTCTCCCTTTCACATATATTAAGGTTTGCTTATAGCCCAGGGTGAACAGGGTGATCAGATTCCTACTGGATGAGTAGAAGATGGATAATTTGAGATTTTGAAGTTTGACCTAACCTTGAGGAGGCTGATCATGGCTTATTTTGACAAACTACAGATAAAGCTGTTGGTCACTATGGCAAGACAAAGCTTTGCTTTACCTGCCTTTCTTCCTTGGTGACAAAAAGGAGCAGAATGTGAAGGAATTCGATTGGAAAGAGATTTGGGAAAATAATTACAATTTTTAAATTCATAAAATCTTTGTGAAGTCTTTGTTGCCTAAATCAGACTTGACCTTGTACTTATGCCAGATTCATGTGGTGGTGTAGGTATAACAAAGCTAATAACATCATTTAACATTCTACTGGCTTAATGACTTCCATACTCTTTTAAGATAGTATGAGTTTCCAAAAGAGTCATGAATGTGGGGCAGGGTGCCCTGGCTTTTGCAAGCTCAAGGTACCATTGTTCCATTTCGTTTCTGTCCTAAGACTGAGACTTTGGCCAAAATTACCCAAAAAAATCCAGCTCAATACTGAATTTGTTAATGAACCCCATCTCTTTCCATGTGTTAGTTTTCATCATAATAAGATAGTATGAACTAGTTCCATGATAACTGATAGGGTCATCCAGTTAAATATGGAAGACTAAGCACATGTGTCTGTCATTGTTACCTGTGTTACTTTTTGCATTGCAGACAGATTCTTTACTGTCTGAGCCACCAGGGAAGCCCTTATTTTTGTGAACACATTTATTTTTGCTGCTTTCCACAATCTCTTGTATTTATCTTTGCTACTTCCTATAATCTCATGAGAAAGAAAATAAAGAAATGAGCATAAAATCATAAGGACAAATGAGGAAAGGAGAAGATGATAGGTAAGCATAGTCAAAATTTTACAACTTTCAAGATATGGAAACAAAAGTCCATCAATGAATGAATGATGTGGTATATATGTATAAGTGGATAATACTCAGCCATGAGAAGAAGAAAAACCTGCTATCTGTGACAAAAGCATATGACCTTTGAGAAACAGAGGATAGAATGGTGATTGCCAGGAGTCTAGGTTGGAGGTTAGAGAAATCTTTGGGGTGGGGTTAGGGAGGTTTTAAGATAAATAAGCTCTGGGAATCTAATGTAGAGCATGGTGACTATAGATAATAGTACTGTATTATATACTTGAAACTTACTAAGAGAGTAGATCTTAAATCTTCTCACCACACACATACAGACAAAGTTATCTATGTGAGGTGATGGATGTATTCATTAACTTGATCATGGTAAGCATTTAACTATATATATAAATATATATATACACACATCAAATAATCACATTGTAGACCTTAAATATATGTAATTTTTATCAGTCAATCTTACCCCAATAAAGTTGGAAAAATAAAAATATAAAAAGTAGATTCTACTAAAAAAATTTTATAACTGTGGCTATTGATTATAGCAGCCACTAACCACATGGGGCTATTTACAAATTTGAATTAAAGTTAAATAAAATTTAAAAAATTTAGGCATCCGATTTTATTAGCCAGTGTTTCAAGTGCTCAGTAGCTCCATGTAGCTGCCCTTTTGGACAGATAGATACAGAACATTTCTGTTTTAAAAGAAAGTTCTATCTGACAGTGCTGTTGAAAAGATGGAAAGTAAACAGAGAAACAGAAACTAAGGCTACTGTGCTCTGCTCAGTGCCTGTGTGGATACAGAGCATTGAGTGGGGTCTCCCCAAAATATATATCCATGTTCTAATTCCCAGAACCTGTGAATGTGATCTCACTGGAAAAAGACCCTTTGCAGATGTAATTAAGTTAAGGATCATGAGATGATCCTAGATTATGATCCTAGATTACTGGGTGGATCCTCAATCCAAAGCGTGCTTATAAGAAAGGAGAGGAGAAGGTGATATGAAAATGGAGGCAGAAATTGGTCTTTGGCTGCCGTGGACCAAGGAATTCCTGGAGCCACCAGAAGCTGAAGAGGCAAGGACCTTCCCTGGATTTTTCAGAGGGAGCCCTTCTGATTTCTCAGTTTTGGAGTTCTGGCTTCCAGAACTCTGAGGAAATAACATTTTTGTTGTTCTAAGTCACCAATTTTATGATGATTTTTTTTACAGCAGACCTAGGAATTGGGACTTCCCAGGTGGCTTAGTGGTAGAGAATCCACCTGCCAATGCAGGAGACACCGGTTCAATCCCTGGGTTGGGAAGATCCCCATGGAGGAGGAATTGGCAACCCACTCCAGTATTCTTGCCTGGAAAATCCTATGGACAGAGGAAACTAGTGGGCTATGAGTACACGGGGTCTCAAAGAGTTGGACACAACTGAGTGCACATGTGCACACACCCAGAGAAAACTAACAGAGGAAGTCAAGAAGACTAAATGCTTACTAAATGAAGAGTGTGAATCAGGAAAGGTCCTAAATGAAAGAAACTGGCCTAGCATGAGGGCAGCACTGAGGTGCCTTCCTGTGAAAGTCTAAGAGTAAGACTTTAATCCCAAAGGGGAATCTATTAACAATGCAGTAGGATCTCACAGCTAATAAAGGTATTTCTTAGAGAAGAGAGTTTTACATGGGGCAGATATCCCCCTGCCCCGACCCAGAACCAAGAGTATCGGCTCTATTTTGTCTCAGAAGGCAGAAAGGTAGTTGAGATTATTTTAGCTGTGGACTGAAGCACCAGTTGACCTCATCCCCTGAGCACTTGGCTTCCTGAATGTTTATTTATTTTTCTTGAGAAGAATCTTGAGAAGTTTTGCCACGTGCCTGATCCCTTCTTTGCTTTCTGCTTTGTTCTCCCCTGTCTACCTAGCCTCTCCACTCCTGAGCGATTTCTTCCCTTTTTTTGCAGTTGGGGGTCTACCACCAAGATGCACAGAACAGATAGATTACCAGAATAATCTGAAGGAGCATTCCTCAGCATTTAGGGCTAATTTTGTGATATCATTACTGTAGAGAGGATAGACTTTAGCTGTACCTGGCATGGGGTGCACAAACAGAAGAATCTCTCTCTCTCTTTCCAAAAGGCAGATCCTCTTTGTTGGGCTTTTTGGCCCACTTTAGGGAGCCTCACTCTGTGCTCCAGAAGGTGGTTAAACTCAAGTGCCAAGAGAGCGACAAAGAAGAAGCAAATCTAGAAAGTTTCTGAGAGTGAGAGAAAGTTCGCTGACTGTTTGCTGGGTATGTGATATAAAATGTCATTTAATCACCTGAGGCTCAATATATAATGAGGGTTGTTGTGAGAAATATAAAAAAATAAGTAAAAGAGAAGGGGTGAGGTGATACTAGTTTAGTTCATGCATTTTCTTTTAAGTTCCATTATGGGCCTGGGCAAGATAGAGAAATTGAGTTTGTAGGGGTGTTGGATTAAAGTTACATGTATGTATATATCCACATGTAGTTATCAATGGGCCCCAAATAGTTACAGAATGTCAAGAAGAAAAACATACAATTACTAGCCACTTGGAGTCTTTTCTCTAGGACCTGGAGAATAGAGAACATTCACAACATCTGGCTTCAAAAGTACATTTCACTTTCTGGTGCAGCCAGAAATGCTGGCCTCTTTGGACATAGTGTAGTTTTGGTCCCCGGAGGTCTTTTAGTGTGTTCTGAAAGTGCCGTTTGCATCTCATGAGCTTGGAGCATCCAGAGGCACTAGTTAAACTGTTAAGGAATTTTAGCTCAACTTTGATTCCTTCTAACCAACACAAATGGCAGGAAGTGAAGAAGAACTAAAGAGCCTCTTGATGAAGGTGAAAGAGGAGGATGAAAAAGTTGGTTTAAAACTCAACATTCATACAACTAAAATCATGGCATCCGGTCCCATCACCTCATGGCAGATAGATGGAGAAACAATGAAAATGGTGACAGACTTTGTTTTGGGGGCTCCAAAATCACTGCAGATGGTGATTGCAGCCATGAAATTAAAAGATGCTTGCTCCTTGGAAGAAAAGCTATGACCAACCTAGACAACATATTATTAAAAAGCCGAGACATTACTTTGCCAACAAAGGTCTGTCTAGCCAAAGCAATGGTTTTTCCAGTAGTCATGTTTGGATGTGAGAGTTGGACTGTAAAGAAAGCTGAGCACCAAAGAATTGATGCTTTTGAACTGTGGTGTTGGAGAAGACTCTTGAGAGTCCCTTGGACAGCAAGGAAATCCAACCAGTCAATTTTAAAGGAAATCAGTCCTGAATACTCATTGGGAGGGCTGATGCTGAAGCTGAAACTTCAATACTTTGGCCACCTGATGTGAAGAACTGACTTATTGGAAAAGACCCTGACGCTGATGGGAAAGATTGAAGGCGGGAGGAGAAGGGGATAACAGAGGATGAGATGGTTGGATGGTATCACCGACTCGATGCACATGAGTTTGAGCAAGCTCTGGAAGTTGGTGATGGACAGGGAAGCCTGATGTGCTGCAGTCCATGGGGTCGCAAATCGTCGGACACAACTGAGCGACTGAACTGAACCAACACAAATACTGGAGGAATCTGGATCTTTTTATCTTGATCTTGAAATTATTTATTTCTTTTGTTTTAGTTTTCTAAATTATATTTAAATATCTGCTACCTACTGCACATAAGCTACCTGGAATCAGTCAGAAGGCTTCTTTGAGAATTTTGAGATTTGGCTTTCACCACAGAATTCTGATTTAACACATTGCCTTTCATTTCACAGAAAATCCCTTGTTAAATTTTGCTCTTGTAAGTTGAATATAGCAACCTAAGTTTTTTTCCCTTTCTTTGGGGAGAAGGTGCTTTGTTATAGAGTTGAAGGATTTCATTTTAATGTTGCAATCACTTCTTTAAAGCACTTTACATTTGAAAATATTTCTCCTATTATATTCTTCTTATTTCTGGCAGTGATTTGCAAAACAATGATTTTTTGTTTTGGATGGAACACAATTTTCAAAGGTAATTAAAAGTAGTCTCCAGATAGGGAGACAACTGGAAGATTAACAAATTATGTAACTTCCTTAAGTTTTGCAATGTTTATAACAAACCCACATGTGTTTTATATGCAGATTTAACAACCTTTTGTATTTCCTTGGCCTGGGAATAGGGATGTTAGTGGTTAATGACTTTCATTATAACATTGGATGAGAAGAGTCATTTTCATTAAACAGGCTAGGATCAATCTCTTCTATTAGAGTCTTTCTAGTCTTGTTTCTTAGTGTTCCACATTGCTCTTATAATTAGTTTCAAACTTAATCCTGTAAAATTTGGCAGGGAAAAGAAAGAAAGACTTATATGAACATTCACATTTGTGACTGTATGAGTTTTAAGTTATTTAGCCCAGACCTTTGATGACATATTAAGACAGAGATGCCCAAATGAAGCAGTTAGAAGGTTTTCAGTTATGTGATAGCTAAAGAATTACTCTAGTTTCACCCCCAGAGATGGAGCCATATCTGGGGGCTTAAAGTTTGTCCCTAAGAAGGCATATCTACAGGTATGCATGAACTACATTTATTCTGTTACATAAAAATTCTGTTATGTAAAACAAGATACATAAAGAATTTTTACCAATCAGTAAGACACATGCTTCTTAAAAAATAATGGCTTGATGGACATCAATATTTAAAATATAAAAGATATAGTTAATAAATATTGAACACATTCAGTTTTATTAGTAATTAACAAATGAAAATGAAAGCAAAGATGTCACTCTGCCTATTAGATTTGCAGAGGTCAAACAGGTTGATAATACTGCCCATTAGTGAAAGCAAGGGGAACCAAATATTTATTACACGAGCAGGCTATGAGGAATAGCTTTCTAGAAGGCAAGGTACACATAAGTAAATCTTACGAAAAGCTTACAATAGTCTGACTCAGCAATCCCACATCTTGAGTAATCTCAAAGAAATTATATGACAAGTCCAAGAATGTTAATGATGGCTTCAGAAACAACTAAAAGTTCTCTTAAGATATTAGTTAAATATATCATAGAACACTTAAACAGGCAGCCACTAAAAAGAGGGATATATATTCTACCAGGAACTGATTCTCTCCATAAGTCTGTCAAATTTCTGCAAGCTTTGAGAGCAGAGGTTCTGACTGCCTTTGTTCCAGATTAATTTTTCAAGCACATTTCAGTTATGTGATAGCTAAAGAATTACTCTAGTAATACAAACATTTGTATGGAGAACGGTCCTGGAAAACAGATGTCTTCCTCCGGAGCAAAGATCAGGCATGCTTGCTGAAAAGATTCAGATCCTTAAAGCTCAGGGTTATTTTTCTTGAAGTACAACCCAGGGTGTGTGCAGGGATCATCCAGCTCTCTTTGCAAAGCTTTGTGGGAATTGGGCATTGGGAAACAAGTCTAAGGAAATAGTGAAACTTTGGCTATTGCCATTTTTGTCAGTAACAGTCCTTTATCCCTGACCCAGGAGTCTTGTGTATTCTGTCTGTATTTATGAAACTGTACCATATTAGACTGTAGTGTAAAATGTTAGGGTCGCCACAGTTCTTGACCTATCTTTGTTTTTAAATTAAATTATCCCTGATTCATTTTTACTAGCACTTTAAAAATTTTTGAAGTAATAAGTATATAGTGAGGGATAAAAAGATGAAAAAGTAAGAATTCTTACTAAAACTTCTTTCTAGAAATACATACTATTCTGGAACTTGTTTTGTCAAGAGTCTATGAAGAAAATTCTTTAAAGGTGAAAATCACTCACAGTAACTCTGGCTATTTCTAAGCTAAAATTATCAAAATATCAAACTTTTATTGAGTACTGAGAAAATATTAGGACAGCTAGTCTTTTTAATGGCTATTTATGATACCATACCTTCATTGTAGGCTTTCCAGGTGGCACAGTGGTAAAGAATCTGCTTGCCAATGCAGGAGATGTGGGTTTGATCCCTGAGTAAGGATAATCCCCTGAAGAAAGGAAATTGTACCCACTCCAGTATTCAGGCAAATCCCATGGACAGAGGAGCCTGGTGGGCTACAGTCCTTGGGGTCACAGTTGGACACGACTTAGTGACTGAGCAAGAGCATGAGCCCCTTCACTGTGTGGGTTTAACCAAACTCCCACTGATAATTTGAGTTTTGAATTAATACAAACAATTGTATGGTAAATCTAAAACAAACTAAAAATAAGAACATCCACAGACTTCAGCTGAAGTGTTGTCCATCACTGCAATCAGTTGGGAGCCACAGGATCATTTCATAGTACTAGGTCAAAGTACTAGGTTTTTGAAGAATAAAACAAAACACAAAGCTATTAAGTAGCATGTTAAATAGCATGCATAGTGTGTCCTGTTTTGAATATATGAACAAGGGAAAGTCTGAAGAGAAGTCATTAAAATGTTATCAGTGGTTAATTCTGGGTTGTGCGATTAACACTGACTTTTATTTTCTGTTCTTAATTCATATTTTCTGATTTTTATTTTTTTTGAACTGAGCATGCATTACTTTTATAACCAGAAGGTTAATGAAATAAATGAAGAGATGAGACAAAAAGGGCTAGGGTGAAAAATTGGAGTATAGACACAAGACATCAAAAGATATGAATGAAAAGTTTCGTGTCAAAGACATTCAAATAAGGTGACAGTTTTTAATTAGAATGGTTTGCACCCTTAGCATTTCTTGAGTTCAGAGGGAAGAAATACTTTTCAATGAAAATAAAGGTCTTTGTAAAAACCACGCTTTCATTTATTCTTTCTATGCTTAAGATTTTCTGTCCTCCATTTATTATTAATCAGTTATATTTCTCAAGTTACTATTCTATGCCTAGTCCTGCTTCAGATACTTTATCAGATTCAATATTAGGAACAGGGATAATATGCTTTACAGTTAAATATGAGGAATTTCAGTCATAGGTGGTTAATTGAGGGCTTTATTTCTCTTCTGTTTTATTGTGCTTTGGATCATTTTATTGCTCATTAGCCTGTTTTCTGGAGTGTGGATAAGTGAAAAGATACAGACACGAGATTAAATGTCATCAGTTCAGTCACATACTGGTCAAATGAGGGTCTTGCAAAGAAATTACAGTGAGTCCCCTGACACGTTAGCTGCTCGTTTTTGGCCAGAATGTGTATGTGTTGATCAGATGGTTTATGGATTAACAGAGGGAGTGGTTTAAATGGCTTTTCCCTCTTAGTCAGCAGTTCACACGGAAACACTAAAGTGTGTGATGACAGAAATGAAGTGGTTTTCTGGTTAGCAGTCATCAGATTTAGAACCTTATTCTTAGCCTCTGTAGTAGAGAGCTAGTTCCTGCTAACATTCCTTTTTAAATCCTTCTTCCCATCAGTAAAAATAACAGTCCTAATTTTCAGGGACGCCATCTTATATCTGCTGTTCATTTGGTACAGAGTCCTGTGTATGAATAGTGTTAATGAGTCTGACTTCTTTCATAACATTTCTGACCTAGTACCCGGAAAGAATGTAGGTTTTCAGCTCAGACAAGTTCCTGGTAGGTCTAGAAGCATTTTAATTTATTTAAGGGGAGATACTGATTTCATGTGGGGGGACAGTAGTTAATTTGCAAGTCTGTGGCGAAGCTTTAAATGCTGCCATTAAGCTTGACAGAGTAGTTGATGGCATTTGGTCACATTTTGTTCTCCCAGAAGCCTCTGGCTGACTTAAAAATAAATCATTACAGACAGACCATTAAACTTTATGAACTGTGAATGTGCTTAATAGTCCAGTATAATAAAATGCTCTGAGTTTCTCCATGGGCCATTGCTTTTACCTGAGGTTCTCTGTGCATTTTAAATACACTGACCATCTGAAAGATGGTTATATGACTGCATGGTCAAGGCCTTTTAAAAACATTTGACTGTGTTTGACCTAATGATAAGGTGAGATTAAAACTTTGGTAGTATTACTGAGTGTTAAATCTAATGAATTTTTGGTTCTGGTCCGTGTCTAATTAAAACAACTTCTGACTGCGTAAATGCTATTTATAGTCCTTGAAAATGATAAAAAGTTTTCTTTTTTTTTTAATTTACAGCATTAAAAAAAAAGCAAATCTAGTTTTCCCTAAAAAGAGAACAGTGACTAACCTGAATTGTTTCACCAATATGCACACAGCTACATAAGTTCTCATTTTATAAAACCTCTGCAAAAAAAATGGAATGGAATTCATCATGATGGTTAGTAACTGTATTGTGGTTCCAGTTCTTAAGCTGCTTGACAGTGATTTACAGACTTCACCTCTAAAATAATGATGCCAGGATCATTGATTATCTCACATAAGGCAAAGCCACAAAAGCAAACTTATAATTACTGAACAAATATGAAAATCCACTGCTATTGTTTTTGCTGATATTTGCATGCTGCTGCTGCTGCTAAGTCGCTTCAGTCGTGTCCGGACTCTGTGCGACCCCATAGACGGCAGCACCTACTAATTGCTTATAATACTCTAAAATCTATGAGTTGGGCATAGGCTGTCTGGCTATCAAATAATTTCACAAAAAACTTAGTATGATTTCTCTGTTCACTGGAAGTGGCATAGATGAAGAATCACTGGAACTTAAGAATTTGATAATGTCAAAAAAGCAGCCTCATTTTCTTTCTTTTTTTCTCTCCATTTCTGTTTTCTTTGTCTTTTGCTTAAAAAAAAAATACCCCTTACCCACAAACCCTCTTTATCAAGACAGCATGTGGATGAGTGACCATATTATGACCTTTAAAAACACAACTGACCAAAGGCCACCAAAAACATATCTGTAGTCAAAAAATGTTGTCTACTAGTAGAGAAGAAGCATGTACATGTGGTTACCCCAGGTGTCTCACAAGGAGAGTTACAGAGAGACAAAAACTTTTGGAAATTAGAATTAGCCAGAGGGTGGTCTTGGTAGGGATTGGTCAGAATTTGGAAAATAAGTGAGCTGTGGTCTTATCTTGAAATACATGGTGTGAATGAGCTGCTGCTAATACATTTGGGCTAAGATAGTTCATCGTGCATGCCACAATTTAGTATAATTTACCCATTTCATGAGTTGTGGTAGAAGTTTGCAAGCTGTGACTTTTGTTTCAACTCTTGGTTACCCTTTCGTGAGCCTGAGCTGAAGGAGAGGACATGATCTCTGGGACATGCTCAACCCAGAGTCCTATGCCTGCTGATCAGAGGGTTGTTCAGAGAATGTTGTCTACAGTTGAATTAGTTAGATCCTCATGTTTCTTTAGTTGCAGGATGAGTTGCTGAATTATCCAATATGACATTGACTGCATGGCAGCGTTTAAAACTCTGGAGACCATATTCTTAATGCTTGCAAAACAGGCAAAACTGTAAGGATTCTCACTGAAATTCAAAGCATGCTCATATGTTCCATAATCTATTTAGATACTCCCTTACATTGGATATCGATTGATTAGCTCTGCCAGTGTCTGAATAATTAATCGTCCACCTGATGGTTTGTTAGGGCTAACATTCTTGAGATTACCGTGATTAAAAATGGAGCCTTCTGCTAGCAATTTATAATCTTGAGCCAGCAGAGACACAAGAAAAAAACCAAGAGGATATGGCACAAAGCCATGAAAAGCACTGCAAGATCATCAGCGATTTCTGCCTCTGGAGAGGTTTGGTTTGGAAGGTATTAGATGAAAGCTGTATCTACCTTATGTAGTCTTCAGTTTTGGTACTAAAAAGCCCTGGGCATCATCACTCAGTCACAGCTGACTTTTTGTGCGGATATCAGGGGTACCTGTCAATTACTTCCTTGCAGTACTGTAGTCCAGGGTATATGGCACACTCCTTTACTTAGGTTGTTTTGGGGTTTCTTCTAGGAGATTTAGTTTCTGATCTTAAGCCGATGGCAGGGGCTTTTAGGTGAATCCGAGGAGAAAACAGATACCCTTTAGGATGATATAATTAAATGGCTCTGGTTAATGCATTATAATAACTAACAGTATTAGAGTGGAGGAGAGTGGAATTCTATATTGAGCAAAAATACATAATTGTTTTTGTAAGGACTTAGTCATAGATTTTCCTTGATGTAGAACATGATATGGACTATGAAGATCTTGACAAATCTCCAGGCCTTCAATATATCTCAAAAGTATATCATAAATGTTACTAGTTGACATATATGCTTTAATACAGAGGCAAAAATATTTTGTACACAGTCATTGTATCATCTTTTATATGAACATAAATACGCTTCTATGTTAAAACATTATTGAAGCATATTTATATTAATTCGCTTGACTTGTATATAATTAATCTTGGAAGGCTGAACTGCTCTTTTGAATGACACTTTTAGAATAGAATTTCTTATCTAGAAACATAACTTGTCCCATTTGAGTAAATGTTGAAGACTATGCAAAGAGACTGACCACTCAGTCTTAGAAGAAGAACCTAAACTTTTACCCAAGCTGCTTCTTTGCATCTTTTTTAATTTGTAGGAATTTAGTTAGATTCTTAAAAACTTCATAAGCAGCATTCACATCAATTTTTAAACACCATATTTATGTTAACGCATTTCACTTGGACATGATTAATCTTGGAAGGCTGAAGTGAATATGTTTAGGCTTTGTTGTTGTTCAGTTGCTCAGTCGTGTCTGACTCTTTGTGACCCCATGGACTGCAGCATAGCAAGCTTCCCTGTCCTTCACTATCTCCTGGAGCTTGCTCAAACTCATGTCCACTGAGTCTGTGATGCCATCCAACCATCTCATCCTCTGTTATCCCCTTCTCCTCCCACCTTCAATCTTTCCCAGCATCAGGGTCTTTTTCAATGAGTCAGTTCTTCCCATCAGGTGGCCAAAAAGTATTGGAGCTTCAGCTTCAGCATCATTCCTTCCAATGAATATTCAGGACGGATTTCCTTTACAATTGACTGGTTGGATCTCCTTGCAGTCCAAGGGACTCTCAAGAGTCTTCTCCAGCACCTCAGCTCAAAAGCATCAGTTCTTTGGCTCTCAGCCTTCTTTACAGTCCTACTCTCACATATGTATATAACTACTGGAGAAACCATGGCTTTGACTAGATGGACCTTTGTCTGCAAAGTAATGTCTCTGCTTTTGAACACGCTGTTTGTCATAGTCTTTCTTTCAAGGAGCAAGAGTCTTTTAATTTCATGGCTGCAGTCACCATCTGCAATGATTTGGAGCCCAAGAGAATAAAGTCTCTCACTGTTTCCTTTGTTTTCCCATCTATTTGCCATGAGTGATGGGATAAGATGTCATGATCTTCGTTTTTTGAATGTTGCATTTTAAGCCAGCTTCTTCACTCTCCTCTTTCACTTTCATCAAGAGGCTCTTTAGTTCCTCTTTGCTTTCTGCCATAAGGGTGGTGTCATCTGCATACCTGAGGTTATTGATATTTCTCCTGGAAATCTTAATTCCAGCTTGAGCTCCATCCAGCCTGGCATTTCACATGATGTACTCTGCATATAAATATTCAGAGTTAAATAAGCAGGGTGGCAATATACCCTTGATGTACTGCTTTCCCAATTTGGAACCAGTCCATTGTTCCATGTCCAGTTCTAACTGTTTTTTCTTGATCTGCACACAGATTTCTAAGGAGGCAAATAAGATGGTCTGGTATTCCCAACTCTAAGAATTTTCCACGGTTTGTTGTGATCCACACTGTCTAAGGCTTTAATGTAGTTAATGAAGTAGAAGTAGATGTTTTTCTGAAATTCCCTTGACTTTTCTATGATCCAATGGATGTTGGCAATTTGAACTCTGGTTCATATGCCTTTTTAAAATCCAGCTTGAACATCTGGAAGTTCTTGGTTCATGTACTGTTGAAGCCTAGCTTGAAGGATTTTGAGCATTACCTTGCTAGCATGTGAAATGAGTGCAATTGTGCAAATAGTTTGAACATTCTTTGGCATTGCCCTTCTTTGGGGTTGGAATGAAAACTGACCTTTTCCAGTCCTGTGGCCACTGTTGAGTTTTCCAAATTTGCAGGCACATTGAGTGCAGCACTTTCATAGCATCATCTTTTAGGATTTGAAATAGCTCAGCTGAAATTCCATCACTTCCACTAGCTTTGTTCATAGTGATGCTTCCTAAGGCCCACTTGACTTTGCATTCCAGGAGCGTGTTTAGCTCTAGGTGAGTGATCACGCCATCATGGTTATCCAGGTCATTAAGACCTTTTTTGTACAGTTCTTCTGTGTATTCTTGCCACCTTTTCTTAATATCTTCTGCTTCTGTTGGGTCTATAGAATTTCTGTCCTTCATTGTACCCATCTTTGCATGAAATGTTCCCTTGGTATCTCTAATGTATAGGCTATTCTTGAGTAATATTTGTTTTGATTGAAAAATACCAAAAATTCATGTGTGGTTGATATTCTTGCGCAGAAAACCCATATCTTGATCCTAGTGGTTTTAAAAGCTAACTTTTCATTTCTTTCTTCCTTGGTTGCTATCCAAGTCCTAATGTTTGTTATTTCCTAAAGTGACAGTTTTAGCAGAATTTGAAGTTTTGTTCCTGTAATAGCATGAAACCATTAAAGAAATAAGTTCAGTTTCATCTTGGCATTTATTTGTGATTGGGAGACTATTATTGGAAGGCAGGCTCACATCTGTCTAAGTTATCTTCTAATTAATTTGACATAAGCTTTCTGAGGCACTATTTTTCTACACCATTGGTCGCTCAATTTTTAAATTGTGCCTCTGTCAGCAAAATATTTTGAAAATGTCTTTCTGTAAAATGAGTGTATATCTTTTCAAATTGTGTATGTGTAATATTGTCATTCTGTTATGTTAAAGATTAAGAAAGTCTTAATTTCTAATTTTGAAATTAAAAATAGAAATTTTATTCATTGAAGACATTTTCTGGGATATATTGCCCCATTTGGGAAACTACAGTCTTATATTTCTCCTTCTTAATAATTTTTCTGCCCTCATTTCTTCAGGATGCATCTCATGCCTAGATTTTAATACAGTGGAGCAGTAACTCTCTGTTGAAGGGAGAATCTGAGGGGAGATGCCTGAGAAGCATAATTTGAAAGAAGTCATGTCCATGATTCCAATGCAAGCCTCCTGGGCTGCAATTCTTACCACCTCAGCCATATCCATATCATGACAGTTGTAAATAATGCTGCCAAGAATATTGGGGTGCATGTATCAATTTGAATTAGTATTTTTGTTTGAAATAAACAGGGATGAATTATTTTTAAAAAATTCCTAATGTACGCTTATTTTTTTTATTGATCACAGTCTCAGTAACCTAAGCAATATTTCTGAGAGAATTTTCTAACAATAGTCCCAAGAGGAAGTCCTGAAAAAACAGTTCAGGGGCCTGATTCATTTGGGAAATAGTTCCTTCTTGTCCCTTCTTTTGGAAGTCACCAGGCAATAGCGATTATGAGACATCCTGCAGTAAACAACACTTTGAACTTTGTTTAACCCAGTGTTTCTTAAACTTCTTTGGCTTGGAACCCTTCATTTATATAAAATTTGTTAATTTAGTGTAAAACTGGTGTTTGTTGAAATATACTTTGGGAAATGCCAGAGTAAGATGTAATTTCTATCTGTGCATGTATGGTTGCTCAGTTGTGTCTGACCCTTTGTTACCCCATGGACTGTAGCCCAACAGGCTCCTCTGTCTATAGGATTTCCCAGGGAAGAATACTGGAGACAGTTGCCATTTCCTCCTCCAGGGGATCTTCCCAACCCAGGGATTGAACCCATGTCTCCTGTGTCTCCTGCATTGGCAGGCTGATTCTTTACCACTGAGTCACCTGGGGAAGCCCATCTGTTTATCTGCACACACACACACACACACACACACACACGTGCATGCACGCACGCGCGTGCGCAACTTGGAGGAGCCAACATGGCTGGGACATGAATGGACAGGGTGCCATACCTTCTCCCAAGGTGAAAGGCAAGGACTCTGTCAATGAAGACGCAACAGAAAGCAGGGAAAATGAGACTGAAAAGGGAGAAAACCTTGAGCTCCCCCTAGAGTACATGTCTAGTCATCACTATTGTGGCAGGAAACTTGAAAATGCAATTCTTTTAGGCTTGCATATCATAGATATTAGTGGAAGTTTCAATTAATCTCTCATTTTAAAAGTAAACAGAGTAGTTAGCCTTTAATAATAGTGCTTATGTGAATTTTGATGTTAATTTTTCAATGGCAGGATTTATACAATAGCTACTCCTACATGGGACTATGAACCAGTCAGCACCTGCATCATTTTTGGGTAGGAAACAGTCACATATGGTCAGTGCAGGAGACCAATCTGTAAATACTACATTTTGCCTAGATACGAGTTTCACTAACGTGACTTTTATGAAGTGTTCAGAGGCACTTCAGAGGCACCTTCTTTCCCCAAAGTGAGCCACAGAAGGATTTTCCTATTTATTTACTTCTATTTGAGAAATGGCAGGCCCTTCTCTTAAATGTTATGACATTAAAAGATGCTTTCCTCTTAGTATTTCTGCAATACTTATAATTCCTTTGAGACCATTTTTGAACTGTGGCTGTTCTAAATTTGTGCCTAAATGCTTTGTTCTCTACTTTGTGTGTTCGTGAGGAAGGTGGACTGAACCTTAAGAGCTGGTCCCTCCTTGCCTCCCACCGTTCCCACGCTGTAATTTAGAGAAGGTCCTGTAACCTCTCAGGGCCTCAGAGTTTTATATATTTATAATGAGATGCTGCAGTAGCCCAGGCTGAACTCATGCTATCAGTCATGCTGATGGAAAGACAGCTCCACATGGACAGCAAATCGAAGCACGTTTATCCCCAGTTGTCCAGGGAGGGTGCCAAGGGTAGGCAAAGTCACAATATAATCACGGCACTTCTCCATAGAGACTGAATTTTCTCAGAGATTTAGGAGGAGGCAATATTATTTTTATATTAAAGCAAAGACAGTTTTGTTTGAGAGCAACTTAAAAACACATGAATTTTTCAACACAAAAACCTCTGAATTTTGAAGCTACCAATTACCCCCCAGGATATGCATTCAATTCTCTTTACAGTTAGGAGTTATTTCAAGAAAATGGCTTGAAAAGCCCTGACCTGGACCCACGGAGCTGAGGGTAACACTGGTGGAGCCTGCGAGCTGAGTTCTCCCATGATCACGCTGTCGTCTTCTCAGGCTCCTTCTGGGTCAGGTGTCCAGGCTACCAGTCTCCCTGTACCCCAGGGGTGTGTGCGCGCCTGGTTGCTCGTCATGTCTGACTCTTGCGACTGCATAGACTGTGGTCTGCCAGGCTCCTCTGTCCGTGGGATCCTCCAGGCAAGAATATTGGAGTGGGTTGCCATTTCCTGCTCCAGGGGATCTTCCTAACCCAGGAATCGAACTCGGGCCTCCTGCATTGCAGACAGATTCTTTACCGACTGAGCTATGAGGGAAGCCCTACCCCAGAGGGTGGTCACATCTATTAAATGAATTACTATGTGCAGGCACTGTGCCAAGTACTTTACACACTACTTCAGTTAATATTCTTGAGTCAAATTAGTTAATTATAAAGTAATCATCCCATTTTACAGATGAGAAAACCAAAACAGAGATTTTATGTTATTTGCCCCCTCAGCAAGTGCGAGTCAGAAAAGGAAAACCTGATCTCTTTAGCCATATAGGGTGACATTTCCCCTCCGACGGCATGGGAAGGCTGATGAGACTGCCCCCTAGAGGTGAACAAGTGGGAGTGCAGGAAAAGGAGTGGAGCTGGAAACACCCCTACTGTTCGACACTGAATTTAACAGCCCAAACATTATAAGCCATGGTATATCATGACCACATTATCAAGATGCCTTTTCAGAATCTAGGAGATTCCATTGTGTACAGTTTGACCCAAGTCTTATATTTCAAACAGATTTATCACTTTGCCCATTTGTAGGGGAGCATGTTACTATAATGAATGCCGAGGTCAATATAGAGAAGGTCCCAGATAGATAAAGTGCGTAGAGGTTTTTAGATCCTTTATGCTGCTAAGATTTAAAAATAGGGAATGAAGACATATTAGTTCAATTTAAGAAGCATATATTAGACATATATAGGGGTAGCAGCATAAGATATCCCAGCTTTCTGCAGGGCTGACCCTACTGCAGAGGTTCTTCAAGAAGCAGACACCAAGATTGGTATGTTAATGCATCATTTATTGACACAGTTCTCTTTGCTTAGCACTCTGACTGTTGGCCTGATGAGGGGAAATTGTGAGAAATTTTGCTTGCTTTAGAAGTTTTGGTTCCTAATCTGGCTGTCCCTTTGCCTCTGTTAATGCTGTGTGTGGATCCAGGTTTGAAAATATTTGTTTTAGCAAGGGAACCCCAAATGCGGGGCTTAATGTCATCTCATCTCCCAAATCCTACTTGTACGGGTGCAGTCTGATCCAGACACTGCTTAACAGAGTTCTAGGCAGGATACACAGTGAATGATCCATGCCTTATTCAAACTCTCAGTTAAGCCTCTTAGATTTCCATTAGCCTTTAGGAGACTAGGATGACCCAAACTGTAATTAATCCTAAATATGAGATACAAAGGCATATTTTTCCTTTAATTTTTTTCTCACCAGCAAAGAATTTTAAACTATAGCTACAGTTCTTATATGTTTGTATTTTGAATTGGCAAAGAGTAGAGAATATTGTGAATCGTCAGCAGGTTGACATATTAGAATATTTTTGTGAGAACATTAAAAACATCTACAGTACAGCTTTTTCATTTATCCTATGTCAGCTATTGTTTAGAGTCATTCAGTGTCATAATCCATAATACTTTATTCTACTCTATAAAGGACTTTAAAATAACACAAATTATGTTCTGTGATATCTATCTACTATGATACTGGTGTTATCATCACCACTTTCTTTATGAGGATATAGAAATCTAGAAAAGATAGGTGACTTGCCTACTTCATACAATAGTGGACATAGGGAGGAAAACCATATAGTTTCACAGTGAGTTCAGGGTTTTGCCATTAAGCAGTTTGGTTTTCTGCTGTTTTATTTTCAGTTTGGGTTAGTAGACATATTGGTTGCTACTTACATTTGATTGTAGCATCTGGCTTGATGTTCTTGATGGCCTTCCAGTTGGCCATGGGCAGTCAAATAGCTATAATGCCAGGCAGCTAATGTAAGTAAGTATGGTGTTGGGTGTCAGAATAGATAGTGGTGAAAACTGTAGCAGGTTGGAGAGAATACAATCCTTAAAAGAGAATGCCTCATTTATCTCCACTGTGTGTGCTGGGTTAGCATTGCCAAAAGTCTGAAATTTTAAAAAATTATTAATTGACTCACTTAACTTTTAATTAAATTATTTAATTTAAATGTATTTGACACAAAACATTGTATAACTTTAAGGTGTGCAGTGTTAATTTGATACACTTATATATTTATATGATATGATTGCTATTATAGCAATAATTAGCACAATCAAATTGCCATCAAATTGTTGGATCATTGAAAAAGCAAAAGAGTTCCAGAAAAAATATCTATTTCTGCTTTATTGACTATGCCAAAGCCTTTGACTACGTGGATCACAACAAACTATAAAATTCTGAAAGAGATGGGAATACCAGACCACCTGACCTGCCTCTTGAGAAATCTGTATGCAGGTCAGGAAGCAACAGTGAGAACTGGACATGGAACAACCAGACTGGTTCCAAATAGGGAAAGGAGTACGTCAAGGCTGTATACTGTCACCCTGCTTATTTAACTTATATGCAGAGTACATCATGAGAAACGCTGGGCTGGAGGAAGCACAAGCTGGAATCAAGATTGCCGGGAGAAATATCAGTAACCTCAGATATGCAGGTGACACCACCCTTATGGCAGAAAGTGAAGAAGAACTAAAGAGCCTCTTGATAAAAGTGAAAGAGGAAAGTGAAAAAATTGGCTTAAAGCTCAACATTCAGAAAACGAAGATCATGGCATCTGATCCCATCACTTCATGGCAAATAGATGGGGAAACAGTGGCAGGCTTTATATTTTTGGGGTCCAAGATCACGGCAGATGATGACTCCAGCCAGGAAATAAAAGACGCTTACTCCTTGGAAAGAAAGTTATGACCAACCTAGACAGCATATTAAAAAGTAGAGACATTACTTTTCCAACAAAGGTCTGTCTAGTCAAGCCTATGGTTTTTCCAGTAGTCATGTATGGATGTGAGAGTTGGACTATAAAGATAGCTGAGCGCCAAAGAATTGATGCTTTTGAACTGTGGTGTTGGAGAAGACTCTTGAGAGTCTTTTGGACTGCAAGGAGGTCCAGGCAGTCCATCCTAAAGGAAATCAGTCCTGAATATTCATTGGAAGGACTGATGTTGAAGCTGAAACTTCAATACTTTGGCCAGCTGGTGCAAAGAGCTGACTCATTAGAAAAGACTCTGATGCTGGGAGAGATTGAAGGCGGGAGGAGAAGGGGACGACAGAGGATGAGATGGTTGGATAGCATCACCAACTCTATAGATGTGAGTTTGGGTAAGCTCTAGGAGTTGGTGATGGACAGGGAGGCCTGGCGTCCTGCAGTCCATGGGGTCGCAAAGAGTCGGCCACGACTGGGTGACTGTACTGATCTTGTCGTGTTACATGATTACCTTTTGTTTTTCGTGGTTGCAATACTTAAACTCTAATTTACCAAGTTTGATTATACTACAATGTTGCTGGTTACATTGACTATGCAGTACATTAGATCTCTAGGACTGACTTACTACTCATTGTAAATTTGTACCCTTGAACAATGTGTCCTGTCCTCCCAACCTCCATCCCTTGATAACTACCACTTTCTGTTTTTATGAATTTGGCTTTTTTAGAGCCCATGTATAAATGATCTCACACAGTATTTGTTTTTCTCTGTCTGACTTATTTCACTTAGAGTATTGTCCGTATGGTCCATCCAAGTTGTTGCAAAGGGTAGAATATCCTAATTTTTCGTGCCAGAGTTATATTCCATTGTGTGTATTATATAATCCATTCATCTGTTGACAGGCATTTAGATTGTTTCCATATCTTGACTGTTGTGAATAATCCTGCAATAAACATGGGAATCCATAGCGCTTTTAGATACTGTTTTCATTTCTTCAGATATTACCAGAGGCAGAATTATTGGATCCAAATCTCTGAAATTTTAAGATGAGCCCCAAATCTCAATTTTATGTGAAATATCTCACTTTTAAGTGTTGGCAAATTAAAAAAAAAAATCTTTTTCTTTTAAACTCTGAGGCAAACAAAAGGGCTTCCCTGGTGGCTCAGATGGTAAAGAATCTGCCTGCAGTGCAGGAGACCCCAGTTTGATCCCTGGGTTGGGAAAATACCCTGGAGAAGGGAATGGCTACCCACCCCATGGGAGAATTCTGTGGAAGAGGAGCCTGGCGGTCTACAGTCCATAGGGTCACAAGGAGTTGGACATGACTGAGCAACTAACACTTCCAATTTTTCACAAGGTCAACAAAGGCTACCCCTCTAGTGAATTTAGCTCATGATTGTGTCATGACCTTTTTTTTTTTTCTTTTGTTGTGCATGTGGAGAGGAGGAAGGGAGGGAAGGAAGGTTAGCATCATTGACTCAGACTGTAGATGCTCACTCTTCCTGAAGCCAAAAAGTCTGAGCAGAGCTGAGGAGATCCATTGGGGGTTTTCCAGGCTGCTTTAGTGTGAGCTATTTGGGGACTGCCTTCATTTTGCAGAACTGCCTGAAATGAGGGAGACTTTCTAACAGTTAGGGGTTGACCACCAAGGACTCACTCACTCTACGCTCCAGTACTAGGCTCTGTGCATTGTTTGATACCTGTTCTGCTTTTCCTATACTTGCTTTATTCTTTGCCTCTCCTTGGGTAAATTTTGCTTTGAGTTGATGATGAAACTGAAATCAGAACCATTTGCAAACTTCTCAGACAAAAAGCCTTTAGAATAGGGAGAAGTTAATGTTTTAAAGTAAATTTCTTTCTGTTGTGTGACCTATGGATTTTATTTATCCTGTTTCCTGTTCCTGAAAACACAGAAAATTGAAAACTAATTTGATTGAATTTTCCTAGATGCAATCAGAATTTTATTTCATGTTAGTTTAGAGTTTTTGAATTTTAACCAATCTGTCACAAAGTGACCATGTCACTATTATATGCCTCCTTGCAAAAGGAACCATAATTCTGAGAATTTTTCTTTATTGTGCAACTCAGATCTTCTGTGTATGTCTAACATTAATATAACTCCATTGAGCTTAACGTGTGCTGTGACCAAGAGGTTCTTCTGTTTCAGTGTAATGGTTCAAACATTTTTGATCTTGGAGGTGTGGTGGAAAGGAAGAAAAATGATGCATAAAGAAGGTTCAGAAGGTCTACAATTAAAAAATATTTACTGAGCACTCACTATTTGCCAGGAACTGTCCTAAGTACTTGAAAGTACATTTTGTCATCTCGTTTAAGCCTTCAAATCATATGTAAAGTCTATCGCAGTTTTTTTGGTATCAAAATGTTGATTTATTGCTTTTTTTTTTAAAAAAATTGACAGTATTATGATGTCAGTTCCATGTATGCAATCAAGTGATCTGACATTCAAATACATTATGAGATGATCACCATGACAAGTCTGGTCCCTGTCACCATACCAAATTAGTTACATTGTTATTGACTGTATTCCTTTTGTCATATATTACAAACCTGTGACTTAATTAGAAGCTTATATCTAGTAATCCTCTTCATCTGTTTTGCCTAATATCCCACCCTACCCCTGTCTGGAAAGCACTCATTTGTTCTCTATGTCTGTTTCTGTTTTACTTACTTGTTTTGTGTTTTAGATTTCACATATAAGAGAGATCATATGGCATTTCTTTCTCTGTCTGACTCATTTCACTTAGCCTGATACCCTTTACATACATTCATCCATGTTTTCACAAATTGCATCATTTAATTCTTTTCTATGGCTGAGTGTTGTTATTGTTGTTTGGTCACTCGATCATGTCCAACTCTTTGTGACCCCTTGGACTGCAGCACACCAAGCTTCCCTGTCCTTCACCATCTCCCATAGCTTGCTCAAACTCATGTCCATTGAGTTGGTGATGCCATCCAAACATTTTGATCTTTGTCATCCCCTTCTCCTCCTACCTTCACTCTTTCCCAGCATCAGGGTCTTTTCTAATGAATTAACTCTTTGCATCAGATGGCCAAAGTATTGGAGCTTCAGCTTCAACATCAGTCCTTCCAATGAATATTCAGGATTGATTTCCTTTAGGATTGACTGGTTTGATCTCTTTGTAGTCCAAGGGACTCTCAAGAGTCTTCTCCAACACCACAGTTCAAAAGCATCAGTTCTTCGATGCTCAGCCTTCTTTATGGTCTGACTCTCACATCCATACATGACAACTGGAAAAACTGTAGATTTGACTATATGGACCTGTGTCAGCCAAGTAATATCTTCGCCTTTTAATATGCTGTCTAGGTTTGTAATAGCTTTTCTTCCAAGGAGCAAGCATCTTTTAATTTCTTGGCTGCAGTCACCATCTGCAGTAATTTTGGAGCCCAAAAAAGTAAAGCCCGTCACTGTTTCCATTGTTTCCCCATCTATCTGCCATGAAGTGATGGGACTGGATGCCATGATCTTAGTTTTTTGGATGCTGAGTTTTAAGCCAACTTTTTCACTCTCCTCTTTCACCTTCATCAAGAGGTTCTTTAGTTCCTCTTCGCTTTTTGCCATAAGGATGGTGTCAGCTGCGTACCTGAGGTTATTGATATTTCTCCTGGCAGTATCAATTGGCTGAATAGTATTCCATTGTATGTGTGTCCAACATATTTTATATTCATCCATATAGGCTGGACATATAGGCTGCTTCCATATCATGGCTATTGTAAATAATGCTATAAGGAACACTGGGATGCATGTATCTTTTCTAATTAGTGTTTTTGTTTTCTTTGGGTAAATACCCAGAAGTGGAACTGCTGGATTATATGGTAGTTCAATTTTAAAAATTTTGAGGAACTTCCATACTGTTTTTTGTAGTAGTTGTAGCCATTTATATTCCCACCAACAATGCACAAAGGTTCCCCTTTCTTCACATCCTTGCCATCAATTGTTATTTCTTGTCTTTTTGATCATAACCATTCTGACAAGTGTGAAATGATCTCATTGTGGTTTTCATTTGTATTTCCCTGATGATTAGTGATGTTGCGCATCTTTTCATGTGCCTGTTGGCCATCTGTGTATCTTCTTTGGAGAAATGTCTATCCAGAGCCTTTGAACATTTTTAATTGGATTAAAAAAATATTGAGTTGTGTGACATCTTTATATAATTTAGGTATTAGCCCCTTATCAGATATCTTATTTGCAAATATCTTTTCCCATTCAGTAGGTGACCTTTTCATTTCACTGATGATTTCCTTTGCTGTGCAAAAGCTTTTTCTTTTAATGTGGTCCCATTTGTTTATTTTTGCTTTGGTTGCCCTTGCCTGAGGTGACAGATCCAAAAAAATGTTGCTAAGACCAGCGTCAAAGAGCTTACTGCCTATGTTTTCTTCTAGAACTTTTGAGGTCTCAGGTCTTACATTTAAGTCTCTAATGTATTTTTATTTTTGTAGATAGTATATAAAATGGTCTAGTTTTATTCTTTTGCATATAGCTGTTCAATTTTCCCAACACCATTTATTAAAGACTGTCTTTTCCCCATTGTTTAGTCTTGCCTTCTTTGTTGAAGATTAATTGACCATATAAGCATGGGTTTATTTCTGGGCTTTTTATTATGTTCCATTGATCTGTGTGTCTGTTTTTGTCCTAATACACTACCATGTTATTTTGATTACTGAGGGGGGCTTGACTGGTGGCTCAGATGGTAAAGTGTCTGCCTACAATACCAGAGACCTGGGTTCAATTCCTGGGTCAGGAAGATCCCCTGGAGAAGGAAATGGCAATCCACTCCAGTACTCTTGCCTGGAAAATCCCATGGACAGAGGAGCCTCATAGACTACAGTCCATGGGGTTGCAAAGAGTTGGACACGACTGAGTGATGTAGGTTGTAATATAGTTTGAAATCAGGAAGTTGCAATACCTCCTGTTTTGTTCTCCTTTCTCAGGATTGCTTTGATTATTCAATGTCTTTTGTGATTCCGTACAAATTTTAGGATTATTCTAATTCTATGAAAAATGTCATCAGTATTTTGATATGGATTCCATTGATCTATAGATTACTTTGCGTAGTGTGTTGTGCTATGCTTAGTTACTCATTCGTGTCTGACTCTTTGCGACCCCATTTGGTACTAGTCCCAGTTTAAAGATGAAAAAACTCTGTCTCAGAAAGGTTCAATGACTTGACCAAGGTCCTGTGGCCAGTCGGTGGAATTTAATTCAAACTCAGATTTTTTGATTCTTAAGTGCCATCATATTGTATAGTGTCATTTTGAAGAAAGGATTATACCCAGTGCTTCAGAAGCCATGCAACTAAGTCAAGCAAACCTAACCAATTAAAATAAGAAATGAAGACTTTTATGTAATTAAGATGATATAAGACATTTAACAGACAAAGCAGGGGCACATTGGTCATAATTAGCAGGGCACTAAATGCCACATACTTCCTAGAATAAGCAGAGAAATGAGTTCTGCAAACGCTGGCGAGGGCAACAACCTCATCTTGTTTGACTAGTGATGTATGGCTTATAAAAGGTGAGAACATCATGCCTTCAGCAGTATCCGTGATGCTGATGTTGACTGACGATGGGTGGAAGCAAGGTCAAGCTTTGTGTTAATGTGGAATATTGACTTACGTCATGTTTTGCATGAATTCCATGCCTGCTTTGTGTTTCAGTACATGAATTCTCCTTAAAGTATTCAACCAGTTTATTCTTCACAAATAGTGAGAATTTAGTATCTATTGATATATATTTTGGTCTCCAGTATGTTTTTGCCATAAGTAATCATTCTACAATGAAATTTACCATCTATATACCTTCATTTAAATTCTAAAGTTTGGTATCCTATTAGTCACTGCACATTGGATTTGTGAAAAGTTAAGTGTAAATACCTCATTTTTGACAATCAACGTCTGCCACGATGTTCCATCTCCGTATATGGCTGACTAACAAGAGCCAAGATCTGTAGTTGAACCTCTTCCAAGTACTGATTGTGCTTCCAAGTACACACTTATGCCTGAACTGATGCCAAAACTGTTTGCCTCCAAACATGTAGAAGCCTGCTGAAATTAACATAACTGGAAAATAGGGAAGAATCGAACAATTATCTTAGTACTTTCCCCATTCGAATCAGCTTTATCTGTCTTCACTGGTCACATATTTGCTATTAAAATACTCACAGATTTTAAAGTCTGTGGTGGGACAGCTTGTATATATGTTCTTAATTGGATGTGTTTAATTTCAAAAGACATTAATAAAGCTAAGTTAAAACAGATATTTTATGCCTGCTGATTTTTAAGTTTAGCTAATAGTTTTTATATCACATAAGCATGCACAGTTAGCAAGATGAAGGGAACAAAGAGTTTGAAACTAATAACCTTGGAAGAAATTCCAGACTAAGTACTCTGGGCTTCCCTGATGGCTCAGACTGTAAAGGATCCACCTGCAATGCGGGAGACCTGGATTCAATCCCTGGGTTGGGACCAGGAGAAGGGAATGGCTACCCACTCCAGTATTCTCGCCTAGAGAATCCCATGGACAGAGGAGCCTGCTGGGCTAAAGTCCATGGGGTCTCAAAGAGTTGGACATGACTGAGCGACTTTCACTTCACTTCACATTGGGGATTGCCAGCAAGGCTTTTCTGTGATAAAATCACTGGATTATCATTTTAGACTTTGCCTTCATGTGAGTTATTAGCATAATTAATGTGAAAACTAGAGTCAGACATCCTGGAATGTGAAGTCAAGTGGGCCTTAGGAAGCATCACTAGGAACAAAGCTAGTTGAGGTGATGAATTCCAGTTGAGATCCTGAAAGATGATGCTGTGAAAGTGGTGTACTCAATATGTCAGCACATTTGGAAAACTCAGCAGTGGCCACAGGACTGGAAAAGTTCAGTTTTCATTCCAGTCCCAAAGAAAGGCAATGCCAAAGAATGTTCAAATTACCGCACAATTGCACTCATCTCACACGCTAGCAAAGCAGTGCTCAAAATTCTCCAAGCCAGGCTTCAGCAATATGTGAACCATGAACTTCCAGATGTTCAAGCTGGTTTTAGAAAAGGCAGAGGAACCAGAGATCAAATTGCCAACATCTGCTGGATCATGGAAAAAGCAAGAGAGTTCCAGAAAAACATCTACTTCTGCTTTATTGACTATGCCAAAGCGTTTGACTGTGTGAACCTCAACAGACTGGAAAATTCTGAAGGAGATGGGAATACCAGACCACCTGATCTGCCTCTTGAGAAACCTGTATGCAGGTCAGGAAGCAACAGTGAGAACTGGACATGGAACAACAGACAGGTTCCAAATAGGAAAAGGAGTACCTCAAGGCTGCATATTGTCCCCCTGCTTATTTAACTTATATGCAGAGTACATCATGAGAAACGTTGGGCTGGATGAAGCACAAGCTGGAATCAAGATTGCTGGGCAAAATATCCATAACCTCAGATATTCAGGTGACACCACCCTTATGGCAGAAAGTGAAGAGGAACTAAAAAGCCTCTTGATGAAAGTGAAGGAGGAGAGTGAAAAAGTTGGCTTAAAGCTCAACATTCAGAAAACGAGGATCATGGCATCTGATCCCATCACTTCATGGCAAATAGATGGGAAACAGTGGCAGGCTTTATATTTTTGGGCTCCAAGATCATGGCAGATGATGACAGCAGCCAGGAAATTAAAAGACGCTTACTCCTTGGAAAGAAAGTTATGACCAACCTAGACAGCATATTAAAAAGCAGAGACATTACTTTGCCAACAAAGGTCCATCTAGTCAAGGCTATGGTTTTTCCAGTAGTCATGTATGGGTGTGAGAGTTGGACTATAAAGAAAGCTGAGTGCCGAAGAGTTGATGCTTTTGAACTGTTGCAGAAGACTCTTGTGAATCCCTTGGACTGCAAGGAGATCCAACCAGTCCATCCTAAAGAAGATCAGTCCTGCATATTCATTGGAAGGACTGATGTTGAAGCTGAAACTTCAATACTTTGGCTACCTGATGTGAAGAACTGACTTATTAGAAAAGACCCTGATGCTGGGAAAGATTGAAGGCGAGAGGAGAAGGGGACGATAGAGGATGAGATGGTTGGATGGCATCACTGACTCTATGGACCTGAATTTGAGTAAGCTCCAGGAGTTGTTGATGGACAGGGAGGCTTGGCATGCTGCAGTCCACAGGGTCACACAGAGTCAGACATGACTGAGTGACTGAACTGAAGTGAATGTGATAACTTATTTAAATTTGTGGTGAATATGTTAAATGTTACAGAAGGGTGAAGTTGATAGTAAACACTCCACTCCTTTTGAACATTCTTGTGCAATTCTGTGTGTTGACAGATTTTTCTTTTGTCCTTCCAGAAATTGTCTATGACTATAGAAATATCTATTAGTAGTCACATTGGTATGTACTATATATTTATCATATGTATCTATAAACATATTTATCTTATAAATATCCATCCTTGTTTTTTCATAAATGGTATAATATTCTCAATTGTCCCATGACTTGCTTTTTTTTTCATGGAACAGTGTCACTTTAACATATTTTTCTATTATTATGGGTGTGGCCAATGCGTAGACTGAGAGTTCTGTGTCCTTGCGACGATCTAAGGGTGAATTATGGCTAGAAAGTGTTTGGATCCCACAGACTTCTGGACAGCGCTGCACTCTTACTTCTTGGTAGACTTGTGTAACACCTAGTTAAAAAAAAAAAATACAACACTTAAAAAATCCTACCAGACTAAAACAGCCGGTCAAATTTGATAAGGTTTGTTTTCATGCATAGTTGAGCAAAATTTGGATCCAATTTTCCAGTAGTGTCTGTGTGACCTTGAGAAAGTTACCTAACTTTCCTATGCCCCAGTTTGTTTTAACTGTAAAATGGGGATAATAGTAGTACCTATTTCCTAGATTGTGAGGATTAAGTAATATGTTGTAAAGTAATCAGCATCATTTCTGACACTTAATAAGTGCTCAGTAAATACTAGGTATTATTATTATGGAGTCTGAGGGGGTATTTTAGCTTTGTCTACAATTTCTGAAAATTCAAATATGAGATTATCTTCTATGAATATTAATGTGAGTGCTTTAAACCATCGGCTCTCAAGGGCCACTTCTAAAAAATGAAATTAGGCTAGTTCTTTCATGCCAATCAAACCTGAGAAAGCTGTTTTCATGTAAAGCTATCAGCTTACTAATAAGTGGTATAAAATCTATAAATCACATTTTACATATTTAAAAGCTGAGGAGAAATTAAACAGTATCTTCAGAAGACAAGAACTAAAAGAAAAATCTTAAAGTTAAAAAAGTTAAAAATACTGAAATTCATGAACCTAGTTAAGAAAGTTTAAGGGATGCCAATGGCTGTTTTCAGAACTATGAAGTTTATTGGAAGAAGTGAACATGAGAGAATAATCAGATTATTCGCTGGAGAGAGATAAGGAAGAAACTGTGTAGTGGATGTGACTGCAGATGAGGCTACCAGGAAAGGCTGAAGCATCTCTGCGACACTGTTGGACATATTTGGGCATGTTTTTATACACACATATGCACGCACGCACGCACACACAAAACAATTTCTTGCTGGACAGCTTCCCCTTGCCTCTCAGCTCCTCTCCACCCTCCTCTGTGCCCTGTGCGGGCTGTGCGCACAGGCTCCCCAGTGGCGGGCAGTGGTAAGAGGCTGCAGACTGGAGAGTGCAGACGTTCATTTTCCTGGCTCCCTCTCTGCCTGCGCTTATTTGGTGATTATTTGGTACAGCTGCTGCTGTTCTCTGAGATAGATTTTCTTTATTTCCTCAGGGTGGTTTCATAATTATTTTGTTTATTTATTCATTGCTTCATTGTCTGTTTGCCTCAACAAAATATAAGTCCCAAGAAGGCAGGGACCATATTGATGTGTTGACTCCAGTATCTCCAGGCTGGCTCAGAGTAGGTGCTCAATACATGACTGTTGCATAAATGCGTGGGAACACACAGATTCCTTACCAGTGTAACCGATGCTCTTTATCAGTACTCTCCATTCTTAATCTGTCTGACATTGCTGACTACCTGTGGTCTCTCCAACTAGAATGTAAACTTTCAGAGAGCAGATATATCATGCTAAAAAAATATCTCCCACAGTGCTTAGGGTCACATGGAACAGATATTAAGCTTCCAAGAGATACCTATTGATAGGTTGATTAATAGCATATGCTGTATTATTAGAATTATTAAATAAACAAATATTTATTGAGCCCCTACTATGTGTCAGGTATTATTCTAGGCTTCCTGGATGTTTCAGTGAACAAAACAAAGATTCCTGTCCTCACAGGGGGAGAGTATATTTAAACAGGTAATATATATAAACATAAAAATTAGTAAAATATGTACTGTGTTAGTAGGTAGGGAACTGTAAGGTAAGTACTGTGGAAAAATTAAAAAGCAGTAGAGCATGCTAAGGAAGATGGTGTGGGCAGGTTCTGGGACTGTGTGGGGAGCAGGTTGTGATCATCAATAGCATAATTAGGGAAGGTCTCATCGAGAAGATTGGAGCAAAGACACGAGGAAGGTGAAAGAGTTGGGCAGGCTAGTACCTTGGGAAGGGGTTTCCAAGCCCTGAGAACAGCCAGTACGATGCTCTAAAGTGGGCATGTGTTCAAGGGGCAGCACAGAGGCCTACTTGGCTGGAACAGAGTGAGTGAGGAGCAGGGTACTAGGAGATGAGGTCTGAGAAGTAACGAGAAGGGCCTGCAGGCCACCATTGTGAAGACCAGGGCTTTCCCTCTGAGGACCTGGGGAGCCGTTGCAGAGTTTTGAGCAGCAGTGTGACATGATCTGACTTCTGTGTTAGAAGCATTAATTGTTTTTTTGTTGTAAGTCAGGGGCTGTGGTAGAACCCAGAAGAGAGACATGGTAGCTCAGACGGGGTGATGGCAGCTGGTGAGGCATGCTCAAACTGGGTGTGTTCTGAAGGTTTCTGTAGCTACTTTACAATCGTGTTGAGCCACATGTTGGATCTCTGATCGGAAATAGAAGACTAGGAAACTATCTTTGGTGTAAATTTTTGTGGGTGGCAGTTGTGACTAGCTCCTGGAAATGGAATCAGAGTAACTCCTTGGGGAGGCTTGGAAAGAGTATCTGAAGAGGTATGTCCAAAAGTTAAGCCCACCTCTGGGCTCCTCTCACTAAATAAACTACTGGAAACTCTTTCTCTGAGCTGTTCTGCCTTTTGGGGATAAGACTGCCAATGAATGCCTGGGGGAGAAAAGGTACGTTGTGCAAAATGATGATCTCTTTTTCATTTTGGGGAAATACATGCAAGTTAATATGATACTTTCTAACTTAATGGGTGAATAGCATCTTCTTAGCTAATCTCAGTTCAGTTGTTCAGTTGTATTCTTTGCAACCCCATGAAGTGCAGCATACCAGGCCTCCCTGTCTATCACCAACTCCCGGAGTCCACCCAAACTCATGTTCATCGAGTCAGTGATGCCATCCAACCATCTCATCCTCTGTCATCCCCTTCTCCTCCTGCCCTCAGTCTTTCCCAGCATCGGGGTCTTTTCCAGTGAGTCAGCTCTTCGCATCAGGTGGCCAAAGGACTGGAGTTTCAGCTTCAACACCAATCCTGCTGCTGCTAAGTCGCTTCAGTCGTGTCCGACTCTGTGCGACCCCATAGACGGCAGCCCACCAGGCTCCGCCGTCCCTGGGATTCTCCAGGCAAGAACCCTGGAGTGGGTTGCCATTTCCTTCACCAATGCAGGAAAGTGAAAAGTGAAAGTGAAGTCACTCAGTTGTGTCTAACTCTTCGCGACCCCATGGACTGCAGCTTACCAGGCTCCTCCATCCATGGGAGTTTCCAGGCAAGAGGACTGGAATGGGGTGCTATTGCCTTCTCCGAACATCAGTCCTAGGGTTCCTTAAATTTTAGCAGTTCAAAAAAAAAAGCAATTTAAAAACTTTTGGTTTGTTTGTAGTTTAATGGAAATATAGGTAGTTTTTTGTTTGATCTATAGTATTTTCCTATGACATAATATATTGAAAACCCAGAAAAAGAAAAAAAATGAATGTTGGTCCTTTGGTGTAATACTGAAAACCAAATGTTAGATTTGATGCACTGGGTCAGTGGATGCTTTGTTTCTAAGGGTGAGTTGTTGCATTAAAACATGGATCTGTAACAGAAATGGTGACCTCTCCCAATAACTTTCCAGTGAGGATATTTGCCATGAAGAGGTGTAAGCTACCCCTGGGGACGAGGCATTCATTTTATGATGATTCATTGAGGGTCTGCCATGTGGCAGGTGCTGCTCTAGGCATGGGAGACACATCAGTGAACAAAACAACTCCTGCTCGGTGGCCTGGCATTCCAGGAAGGGAGATAGGAAAACATGTATATAATGTCAGATAGTTATTAATAGCTAAGTGTTCTGTGAAAATGAAGCATGTAAATAAACAGGATATACATCAGAGAGGGTGCTTAAGGAAAGTCCCCATGAGGGGCAATATTAAAGCAGAAGCTGGAATGCTGTAGAGCCAAGCTGGGCACATGGCTGGGGTGTGGGCCTTCCCCTCCAGAGACAGCCGAGGGCACAGTGCCGGGAGGGGTATCACAGATCTCAGTGTTACACCCAGGTCTGTCAGCCACTGCATTTGGAATGACTCTCTGCTTTAGCCCACTGCTTCGGTCAGGGCTGCAGTGGATATTTCCTGCAGAGTTTGGTGGCTGTGGGCATGTTGATGTGGCCAGTGACTTGAATTGAACCCCAGACTCCCTGGATTGCTCAGAATCTTAGCCACTAGACCACCAAAGGAAGTCCTGCCTCTTTTAAATGTCTCTTCCATTCATCTGTACTTTCTAGGCTCACAATGATCATTTTGCTAGGTCCTCAGCAATTCAAACCTAAATTGAAACTGAACACATTGATTTGCAATTTTCCAGCCTTCTAAGGATGGGGTTGTGAAGAATTTCATCCTGCTTTCCTAGTTTGTCTTCTGGAGCCACAAAGACAATGGCCTTTTTTATTATTTTTTTTTAACCCAGCAGTTCAAGTATTTGCAGATAGCTATTGTAATATAATTCCTTTTAGCATTTTGTTTTCCAGGCTGCATCTCTCAGTTCTCTCAATAGTTTATTTACGAGGTGGTTTCCACCTTCCTTGTCTCTTTGTTGCCCATTTTATGCACATTTTTGAGTGTTAAAAGTCCTTTGAAAATGTCATGCTTAGAACTGAATATGCAGTCTGGATACGCTCTGCTAGTCTCAGGATAAAGCGACTAAAATCCCCTATCATCTGAGTACTATACTTCCGATATCTGAACACTATACTTTTAATCACTGAAGTCAAACATTGCATCATTTTGTTTAGCATCTGTATCTTATTATTAATTCATGCATAGCCTGTAAGCAATCTAAGTCTTAACAGCGAGATGGAAAGTTAAATATACAAAGCTGTATGTCTTTAGGCAAATTGTATTTAGCCTCTCAGAGTCCCAGTTTTCCTAATTATAAAATTATACACATAATCTAATTTCTTACTTGGTTGTTGTAATAAGATTATACATGAAAATGTGAGACTGTTAAGTGGCATTCAGCAATGTTATCTCCTTTCTACTTATACTACTCTAAATTTTACTTGCACTACTTAATCCATTTTTTAGGGTCAAACTCTCCTGTCAATTAATGTAGGAAAAGAAGAAAGTTAAAAACCATCCCACCCTTTCAGGTTATGTATATATTTCCCAGTGACCCCTAGAGTGGCCCCTATGTGACAGGTAGAACTGGCACATAGTAAGCCCTCAATAAATACATATTTGTTGAATGATTTTATGGGATTCGATGTCAGACAGGAAGGGTGAATTGCTATCGGTTGGCTGGTGAGACCGATGGGTGAATGGTCTTTTAGTTTGTTTATTTGTAGAGTTGGTTAGGTCTGCTTTTCTTTCTCATGAAGTTTTGGCAAGATGGTGTAATGGATGTCATTCAGTTCAGTTGCTCAGTTGTGTCCAACTCTTTGCAACCCCATGAATCACAGCATGCCATGCCTCCCTGTTGATCACCAGCTCCCAGAGTTTACCCAAACCCATGGCCATCGAGTCAATGATGCCATCCAACCATCTCTTCCTCTGTTGTCCCCTTCTCCTGCTGCCCCCAATCCCTCTCAACATCAGGGTCTTTTCCAATGGGTCAGCTCTTTGCATCAAGTGGCCAAAGTATTAGAGTTTCGGCTTCAGCATCAGTCCTTCCAATGAACAACCAAGACTGATCTCCTTTAGGATGGACTGGTTGGATCTCCATGCAGTCCAAGGGACTCTCAAGAGTCTTCTCCAACACCACAGTTCAAAAGCATCAATTCTTCGGCACTCAGCTTTCTTTATAGTCCAACTCTCACATCCATACATGACCATTGGAAAAACCATAGCCTTGACTAGGCGGACCTTTGTTGGCAAAGTAATGTCTCTGCTTTTTAATATGCTGTCTAGGTTGGTCATAACTTTCCTTCCAAGGAGTAAGCGTCTTTTAATTTCATGGCTGCAATCACAATCTGCAGTGATTTTGGAGCCCAGAAAAATAAAGTCAGCCACTGTTTCCACTGTTTCACCATCTATCTGCCATGAAGTGATGGGACCGAATGCCATGATCTTCATTTTCTGAATGTTGAGCTTTAAGCCAACTTTTTCACTCTCCTCTTTCACTTTCATCAAGAGGCTCTTTAGTTCTTCCTCACTTTCTGCCGTAAGGGTGGTGTCATCCGCATTTCTGAGGTTATTGATATTTCTCCCGGCAATCTTGATTCCAGCGTGTGCTTCCTCCAGCCCAGCGTTTCTCATGATGTACTCTGCATAGAAGTTAAATAAGCAGGGTGACAATATACAGCCTTGATGTACTCTTTTTTCTATTTGGAACCAGTCTGTTGTTCCATATCCAGTTCTAACTGTTGCTTCCTGACCTGCATACAGGTTTCTCTAGAGGCAGGTCAGGTGGTCTGGTATTCCCATCTCTTTCAGAATTTTCCACAGTTTATTATGATCCACACAGTCAAAGGCTTTGGCATAGTCAATAAAACAGAAACAGATGTTTTTCTGGAACTCTCTTGCTTTTTTGATGATCCAGTGGATGTCGGCAATTTGATCTCTGGTTCCTCTGCCTTTCCTAAAACCAGCTTGAACATCTGGAAGATCATGGTTCATATATTGCTGAAGCCTGGCTTGGAGAATTTTGAGCATTACTTTACTAGCATGTGAAATGAGTGCAATTGTGTGGTAGTTTGAGCATTCTTTGGCATTGCCTTTCTTTGGAATTGGAATGAAAACTGACCTTTTCCAGTCCTGTGGCCACTGCTGAGTTTTCCAAATGTGCTGGCATATTGAGTGCAGCACTTTCACAGCATCATCTTTCAGGATTTGAAATAGCTCAACTGGAATGCCATCACCTCCACTAGCTTTGTTTGTAGTGATTCTTTCTAAGGCCCACTTGATTTCACATTCCAGGATGTCTGGCTCTAGGTGAGTGATCACATCATCGTGATTATCTTGGTTGTGAAGATCTTTTTTTGTGCAATTCTTCTGTGTATTCTTGCCACCTCTTCTTAATATCTTCTGCTTCTGTTAGGTCCATACCATTTCTGTCATTTATCGAGCCCATCTTTGCATGAAATATCCCCTTGGTATGTCTAATTTTCTTGAAGAGATCTCTATTGATCTCTGTAGATCTCATTCTATTGTTTTCCTTTGCATTAGTAAATGATAAATAAAAGGATTATCACTTGCAGGATTGTTAATTCAGCCTGGCTGCTAGAGAGTAATTTATTGCCTTGGAATGTATAATTTGTTAAATGACACATAAGAAAGTTGAAAGAATTAATGTTCCTCTCCAAAGACCAATTTACTCCTTTTTTTCATTCAGGCTAAATATTTGTTCAGAGCTTTGGGTTCCTTATAAGAGAGGAGCTGGTTATAAAATAACAATATAATCATCTCATCTTTTTTTTAAATTTACTAATAGCACTGTAAGACCTGAGGAAGAAATATAATATTCAGGATGGGTCCTGGTACACTTAGAGGAATTCCTGCAGAGAATAGATGCTTGCCAAATTGAATGTAAGAAATCACAGATGATATGTACAGTTTTGGAAAATATATGAATTTGCATAGAACCTTGACAGATACATGACAGCTAAACCTGAGACACTTTTATAATCAATAATGATAAATGTGCCAGTGTGAATTTTAATCCTGATTCCTTGGAATACTGTAATTTTCCAGATTGGTGGTATGCGGTTTGTAACATAAGGTGGAGAGTTCTTCCTATCAGAATAAGGGATTCTTGTGTCTTTGTGTCTTTTCCTGTGTGGGTGTAGAATGCCTGTGTTGGATAATCTGAGACTGTTCAGTTCACAAAGAGTCCAAAAAGGGAAGAATCTATGGGCATTTTCAGTTTTCTTAGACAAGTACAGATCATTTAACTACAGGAAAAAGTTACAGTTCGAACACAAACTTCACAAAAACACTATCAAATACTCAGCATTGAGAAGCCAACTGTTAAGAAATTCAAGCACACTAAAAAGGCGTTAAAAAAAAAAAAAGTCTACATAATTCACTGAGAATGTCAGACTTGTGAGACTCACAGTGAATAGACATGAAAGGCAATACTCTGAAATCCAAAGGGAGGCTTGATGCAAATTACAGTTGATACGGTTTATTTACCAATGTGGATATTTAGTGAATCAATCATGCCATGCTCATCCATTCAGCTGTTTCAAAGTTTTGCCTGTGTGCACTGAAAATCTCAACCATGAATTGCTGAAGGAGTAATCTGAAGCTTCACCATCAAATGGAGTTTTCTACAGGAAAGTTCAGATTACACTTTTATTGTCTTTTATTTTCATCAGACCTCAGTCTAGTGATAGCCTCGGGAAATAAGTGGGGTTTATCCAGACAATGCTTCTGGACCCAGAGAGCCTTAGGAAATATTATTGTGACCATTGATTCCAATCCCCAAATAAGACATGTGGTCTAATGACTGAGGGTTATGTTGTTTATTTTTTTTTTGTGGAATAAAAGTGCCCTGGAAACACTGGCTGGAAATCGTTAGCTTGGAGAAGTCATGAGCGCTGGCTTTCTTCAATGTCTCAATGAGTGTGTGTTGCTGATCACACCAAGATAGGCCTGTGGACACCCAGACAGTCTCTCCTACTCCCATTGGGACATTTGTCATCCTCCTGCTCTTCTTCAGTTTGTGGGCCAGGCTACATGGATGAGGAGTCAGCAGGACAGAGCTAGTCCCACTCACCTTGGTTCATCCACCTGTTAAATCCTGGCCCACCAGCCACATCCCTCTGACTGTTCCAGTTCCCTTATTGTCTCCAATGTGCTCCCTTCTTAATGAATATCTACTTGGACACCAGTTGGAAAGTATATATATTCAAGGCTCAAATCAAGGTTTGTCAATTCCAGTGTAGTAATTGATGGGGAAAAAACACGATCGAAAGGGGAGTGTTGAATAATGGGATTGCTGGGGCTTCCCAGGTGGTACTACTGGTAAAGAATCCACCTGCCAGTGCAGAAGATGTGGGTTCAATCTCTGGGTCGGGAAGATCCCTGGAGGAGGGCATGGCAACTTGCTTCAGTATTCTTGCCTGGAAAATTCTATGGACAGAGAAGCCTGGTGGGCTACAGTCTGTGGGGCCACAAAGAGTCGGACGCAACTGAGCATACACGATGGTAGGTTAGCAAAGGCTGTGCAGATAGGGGGAGAGAGAGGCATTGGTGTGCTCAGACACAGTTTCTTTCGGGACAGGCCTCGTATTGCAGTCAGACGTCAACTCTTTCAAGGGTGGTGGCAGCACTTGACTCATTTTAAGTTACAGGCATCCCTGATTTTTATGCCCAAAGACACTTTCTCCAGTGTGCTTCAGGAAGGCCAGATGGCCTTGTCTTGGCTAATCAGTGGATCACAGGGCTCTGGAGAGCAAGCTGAGGCCTCTGGCTTTAGCTAATTAACACAAGCTTCAAGTCAGAGGCAAGAATTAAGCAATCAACTCCTTTCTCTAATTCTTATACGTTTTGGAAGTGTGACCATGATTAGCTTGGTCTGAAAAACCTCAAAATAGGAAAGAAAAATCACTTGAGCTAAGTAGGAAATGATAGGAAAACTCTCACATGACCTTGGAAAGAGAACTTAAATGAAATACCTAATTAGGGCATGATAAAAACAGAGTAAAATCCATAGTACTTTTTTTTTATAGGGGAAATGTTGATTTCTATTGTGGAGGTTGTGCAAGGTTTTAAGAGTTAGGTGAAATCTAGTGGTCTCTGATTAAAGTTGCAATTTAACATTCAATACAATTTTGAGACAGACAAAGCTACCATCAAGCAGATCTTTTAAAGGATGCAAAGATGCTTGTTTTATTGTTGTTAGAATAGAGTGCTTCATAAAGACATTTCTCCTTTTTTTCAGTCCTTTTGTGTTTATTATTTCTATACACATAGCATCTAAGAGTGATTGACACACAGGTGAATACTTAAAATATTTGGGAATTGTTAGAGAAAAATGAATGGCAGATTCAGAACACGACTCTGTGGTATTGTTGCTTTGGGGTTATTGCATGAGAAGCTATTGAACTGTTTATTAATTTGCTAAACGAATAATTGTCAACCTCCTATTATGCACCTCTTTTATAGGTTCTGGAGATAGAACAGTGAATAAAAGACAAAAGTCTTTTTCAGTTCAGTTCAGTTCAGTCGCTCAGTCGTGTCCGACTCTTTGCGACCCCATGAATCACAGCACGCCAGGCCTCCCTGTTCATCACCATCTCTCGGAGTTCACTCAGACTCACATCCATCGAGTCAGTGATGCCATCTAGCCATCTCATCCTCTGTCGTCCCCTTCTCCTCCTGCCCCCAATCCCTCCCAGCATCAGAGTCTTTTCCAATGAGTCAACTCTTCGCATGAGGTGGCCAAAGTACTGGAGTTTCAGCTTTAGCATCATTAGCATTGCCTTTCTTTGGAATTGGAATGAAAACTGACCTTTTCCAGTCCTGTGGCCACTGCTGAGTTTTCCAAATTTGCTGGCAGATTGAGTGCAGCACTTTCACAGCATCATCTTTCAGGATTTGAAACAGCTCAACTGGAATTCCATCACCTCCACTAGCTTTGTTCGTAGTGATGCTTTCTAAGGCCCACTTGACTTCACATTCCAAGATGTCTGGCTCTAGATTAGTGATCACATCATCATGATTATCTGGGTCGTGAAGATCTTTTTTGTACAGTTCTTCCATGTATTCTTGCTACCTCTTCTTAATATCTTCTGCTTCTGTTAGGTCCAGACCATTTCTGTCCTTTATCGAGCCCATCCTTGCATGAAATGTTCCCTTGGTATCTCTAATTTTCTTGAAGAGATCTCTAGTCTTTCCCATTCTGTTGTTTTCCTCTATTTCTTTGCATTGATCGCTGAAGAAGGCTTTCTTATCTCTTCTTGCTTTTCTTTGGAACTCTGCATTCAGGTGCTTATATCTTTCCTTTTCTCTAATCATGCCTTAATTAGGTATTTCATTCTTGTCCTTTGGTAGCTGACCGGGTACTATGAATCTTTGAATTTGTGAAGATGATTGATACTGGCATGTCATTTCTTCTAATAGGATATGTCTCTTTCAGTTGGATAGCAGTATGATGGTTAAATGCAAACCCCCCTTCCCCCAAAAACAAAAAAACCCAACTGCTCTTTGGACTTACAACCCAAGCATGTACATCTTCCTCATTTTCCGTCTCCTTGCCTTTCCTCTGCTACCTTACTTTATAGGGTAAAGTCTCTATTTCCTGGGTCAGTGTTCGTTTCAGTGAGGCCAGTGGGTAGAGACCAGAGAGACGATGTAAATCTGTAGCCACATGATCTGTCACCTCTGCTGGCCTGGAAAGAGTCAGTTGGTGAGAAAAAAATAAAATTACCATATCCACAGTTCTCTCTGCTGTCCATGCTCAAACTAATTTTTGTTTGCTACAAAGCCCCAAATCTCTCTTTTATCATGCAGCCTTTGTCCATAGCACAACTTTCTGACAAAATCCTCCCAGACTTTTTCCTAAAGTGGTAGAAGCTCTGCTGCTGCTGCTGCTNAAAAATAAAATTACCATATCCACAGTTCTCTCTGCTGTCCATGCTCAAACTAATTTTTGTTTGCTACAAAGCCCCAAATCTCTCTTTTATCATGCAGCCTTTGTCCATAGCACAACTTTCTGACAAAATCCTCCCAGACTTTTTCCTAAAGTGGTAGAAGCTCTGCTGCTGCTGCTGCTAAGTCGCTTCAGTCGTGTCCGACTCTGTGCGACCCCATGGACTGCAGCCCACCAGGCTCCTCCATCCATGGGGTTTTCCAGGCAAGAGTACTGGAGTCGGGTGCCATTGTAGAAGTTCTAGGCTCGTGCTGTTCAGTGGATAACTACATGGAGTATTGGGCATTTGAAATGTGTTGAGTGCAACTGAGGAACAAAATTTTACATTTTATTTGATTTTAATTTAACACTGATAATTCACAGTTGGAACTATCTTAGGAATGTTTGGATCTACACAGTATCTTGGTGAATCTAGTTTTCCAACTGTTAATTTTATGAAATCTACATATTAAGTATTTCCAATGAACATTTCATGTCCAAATTGACATGCAAGTGTTAAATACAGACCAGATTTCAAAGTCTTAGTACAAAAACTGTAAATTATTTCATATATAATGTTAAAAATTTTGAGTACATATTGAAATGATATTTTTTATATATTGGATTAAATAACTTAAAAATGAATTTCTCTTTTTTCACTTTTTAAGTCTACCAGAAAACTTGAACTGCATAAATGGCTTGCATTATATTTTTATTAGATAGTGTTTTTATAGGCCAACCATAGTTCCTCCTCTAATTACCATTTATCTGTTACCACTTCCAGAGGTGACAATGTAGTAGGCAAGTTGCATGTGGGGGAAAGGTTTGGTGTCAAAAATAGCTTTACTTACATAGTCTGGATGAACAGGAGAATGATGGTACATTTAAAAGGAGTGAGTATATAAAGGGAAGGAGCTGTTTGCGGGTAGAAATTGAACATCTTGAATTGGGCACATTAGTTTTGAAGTGCTGGCAGCCATGAAGTTAAGTACAAATGGAAACCTAGAGCTGTGCTCTCTGCTACAGGAGTGACTTTCTTGTTCAGTAGCTCAGTCATGTCTGACTTTGTGACCCCATGGACTGTAGCACGCTAGACTTCCCTGTCCTTTACCATCTCCTGGAGCTTGCTCAAACTCATGTCCATTGAGTCAGTGATGCATCCAACCATCTCATCCTCTGTTGTCCCCTTCTCCTCCTACCTTTAATCTTTCCCAGCACCAGGGTCTTTTCGAATGAGTCAACTTTTCACATCAGTTGGCCAAAGTATTGTAGCTTTAGCATTAGTGCTTCTAGTGAATATTCAGGATTGATTTCCTTTAGGATTAACTGGTTTGACCTCCTTACTGTCCAAGGGACTCTCAAGAGTCTTCCCCAATACCATAGTTCAAAAGCATCAGTTCTTCAGCACTCAGCCTTCTTTATAGTCCAAATGTCGTATCTATACATGACTACTGGAAAAACCATAGTTTTGACTAGACAGACCTTTGTTGGCAAAATGATGTCTCGCACTGTCTGTTTGTCATAACTTTTCTTCCAAGGAGCAAGCATCATTTAATTTCATGTCTGCAGTCATGGTCTGCAGTGATTTTTGAAGCCCAAGAAAAGAAAGTCTGTCACTGTTTCCATTGTTTCCCCATCTATTTGCCTTGAAGTGATGGGACCAAATGCCATGATCTTAGTTTTTTGAATGCTGAGTTTTAAGCCAGCTTTTTCACTCTCCTCTTTTACCTTCATCAAGAGGCTCTTTGCTTCCTGCCATTAAGGTGGTGTCATCTGCATATCTGAGGTTATTGGTATTTCTCCCCACAATCTTGATTCCAGCTTATGCTTCACCCAACTTGGCATTTCTACTAGCCATCATATTTACATTTTAAAAAATATTTTATTTTTTAAATTTATTTATTTTAATTGGAGGCTAATTACTTTACAATATTGTATTGGTTTTGCCATACATCAACATGAATCTGCCATGGGTGTACATAAGTTCCCACTCCTGAATCCCCCCTCCCACCTCCCTCCCTATACCATCCCTCTGGGTCATCCCAGTGCACCAGCCCCAAGCATCCTGTATCCTGCATTGAACCTGGACTGGTGACTTGTTTCAAATATGATAGTGTACATGTTTCAATGCCATTCTCCCACATCATCCCACCCTCTCCCTCTCCCACAGAGTCCAAAAGACTGTTCTATATACATCTGTGTCTCTTTTGCTGTCTTGCATACAGGGTTGTCGTTACCATCTTTCTATATTCCATATATATAAGTTAGTATACTGTATTGGTGTTTTTCTTTCTGGCTTACTTCACTCTGTATAATCGGCTCCAGTTTCACCCACCTCATTAGAACTGATTCAAATGTATTCTTTTTAATGGCTGAGTAATACTCTATTGTGTATATGTACCACAGCTTTCTTATCCATTCATCTGCTGATGGACATCTAGGTTGCTTCCATGTCCTGGCTATTATAAACAGTGCTGCAATGACACTGGGGTACACATGTCTCTTTTAATTCTGGTTTCCTTGGTGTGTATGCCCAGCAGTGGGATTTCTGGGTCATAAGGCAGCTCTATTTCCAGTTTTTTAAGGAATCTCCACACTGTTCTCCATAGTGGCTCTACTAGTTTGCATTCCCACCCATATTTACATTTTAACTTATGTGTTCAACAGTCACATGTGACTAGTGATGACCATGTTGGACAACGCAAATTAGAGCACTTCCATCATCAAAGAAAGCTTTGTTGGCCAGTTCTGGTTGGAGAGTTGGGGCTTGTTGTTGTTGGAGAGATTTGGGATCACTGACATAGAGATGATAGTTGAAACTGGGAACTTGATAAAGTCACTGAAGTGGAGAGGGTGTAAAGAGAGAGGAGAATTAGGCCCTATTGTAGGAAAACTCCCATTTTAACAGAATGAGCAGAATAAAAGAAGTGGAAAATACCATCTTAACTTTTCTCTTCTTGTTTTGTGCAATATGAAAAAGGGGATTTATTGTATTAATTGTGAAGCTCCTTGTGTATAATGGCTATTGAATACTGTAAGGGACAGCATATTCACCATATAGTTTGGTGAAAGACACATTATATTATAAACAGTGACTTCTTGTGCCAAAGCAACATGTTTAGATTGGTATTGGATCATTTCTACAAAGGAATGAGTGAGATAGTTGGGGACTTAAAAGAAAATAAACTTTAAGTGAGTTCAGGTTTAGAGTTTAGATAATTAACATGTTTGATAGAATTTCTTTCAAATACAATTTGCTTTAATAAGCTTTTAGTAAGAACAGGGAATAGTCATTTTATGGATTGGATTCTCAAACAAGTTTTTGTAGTGCAGGTGTTCTATTTTTTTGGTTAAAGCAAGTGCCTTATTCTTTAGATGTAAGTAGGCGGAATCACTGACTTCTGTGGGAGTCTCAGAACCTGGCTGGAATCTAGTCCAGACCAGGGCTACTTCCATTTCTCTAGAGATGGGATCTTTGGAAGATCTGAGGATGGCTGAAAATAGTGCTGATGTTTTCCTTAGATGTGTACACTCCCTTGAATTCATAGATTGGTTCATGAAGTTGGAGAAATATATGATTGAAAATGTAATATACTTCACCTTAATGTGAAGCACATAATTTGAGAGTAAAAATGATAAAATTTCAAATATTATAAAACTTTCTAGTTTGACCACAGGATGTCTTTTGAAAGACCCTTGCTTATGCAGCCCTTGGAAAATATCTCATTTGAGAGAGGATTATATCAGGACGATCTAACAGGATACATTAGATATAAAAGGAGACTTAGGTGAAACTGTTCAGTGTGGATGTTTAGTATTTTTCATTTAATTGCCAGCATATGTCTCAGGTCAGTCGCTCAGCCATGTCTGCCTCTTTGCGAGCCCAGGTGTGTGCAGCACACCAGGCTTTGTGGATTCTTTACCAGCTGAGCCACCAGGGAAGCCCAGCAAATGCCTATCCCATTTTAAAAAATATTTTTCTCTATATTTGAGGTATAGCTGATCAGTAAGCAATGTTGTGTCCCATTTTTTATTTAGTATAGCTGATGTTGAGCTACTCTTTTTGAGAAGTAAATTAGACTTTTATCTGCAATTTAAGACTACTTATTCTCACAAATAATTTCAAAACAAAAATGAGTTTGCTTTTCTCCCCTAGGACTGTGACTTCTTGTGGCCTTGTCCCTTCTCCACTCCTGTTCTTCCAGCCCAGCAGCAACACATACGCATGTGCACAGGGAGTCACGAGTCACCCTGTCTATACCTCTCTTGGGCACAGAGGTCATGAATTTGACTCCCTTGCTAGACTTTGAGCCCCCATTGGCTACAACGACTCCTTATTCATCTCTGTGTTCTAGTCATCTTCCAGAGAGCTGCGGTAGGCTCTCAATAATTTATTTGTTGATTCTTTACTTCAGTCCATAAAATATTTGAGGCAACTAATAAGTAAATATTTATTGAATTGTGTTTATGTTTCTAATTTTTGGTAAACAAAATATGCATCCAGTTACATGAGTTTGCTAGGACTACCATGGCAAAATACCACAGATGGAGTGGCTTAAACAACAGAAGCTTTTTTTTTCATGGTACTGGAAATTAGAAGTCTGAGAGCAAGGTGTCAGCAGAACTGATTTGTTCTGAGGCCTCTCTTGTTGGCTTGCAAGTGTCTGTGTTTCTTCCAAGTCCTCATATGATCTTTCTTTGTGTGTGCATGCCCCTTGATTTTTAGATTTCCTCTTTGTCTAAGGACACTGCTGCTGCTGCTGCTAAGTCGCTTCAGTCATGTCTGACTCTGTGCGACCCCACAGATGGCAGCCCATTGGGCTCCACCATCCCTGGGATTCTCCAGGCAAGAACACTGGAGTGGGTTTCCATTTCCTTCTCCAATGCATGAAAGTGAAAAGTGAAAGTGAAGTCGCTCAGTCGTGTCTGACTCAGCAACCCCATGGACTGCAGCCTACCAGGCTCCTCCGTCCATGGGAGTTTCCAGGCAAGAGTACTGGAGTGGGATGCCATTGCCTTCTCCGTCTAAGGACACTAGTTAGACCAAATTACGGTATACGAGAAGAACATTGTTTTAACTTAATCACTTCTCTAAAGGCCCTCTCTCCAAACACAGTTATAGTCTAAGGTCTTCAGGATTAGGACTTCAACATGCAAATTTAGGAGGAGAGTTACAATTTAGCTAAGATATGGCACCCACGATATCATTTAGCATCAGGGTTTTATCTGATGAGAAATTGTTTCTGTCCACTGTCATTTTCTACTTCAGAGAATCAAATGGTTTGTTTCAGAGACCAAAGAAATAGACTGTCTTTTATTACAAGATTAGAAAGATTGCACGCTAAGAAACAACTAGAATTAGTAGCGGTGCCCAACTACTGGTGCCCACCCCTCAGAACAGGTTCCCAGTGGAAAATAACCAAGAGGTTATTTTCTAAGATTGTTTTCGGTTGAGTAATGGTTTAGAGCAGACATATTTACCAGAAGGAACCTGTCACCTATAAGTAAAGTGTTTTTTATGGGTATACAAAAAATACATGTTGAAATTGGCTTCCTCCTATGAAACGTAGGGCTTGAGTAATTCAAAGAAGAGCTTGTTTAATCTATTTTGAATATAAAATGTAAGCATCAAAGTAGAGCTTGCTTGTTGGTAATTTTCTTCCCTGCATTGGTCATTAGCTAACATTATAATAATTTGTGTGTGTGTGTAGATATTTGTTTCCTTTCATCTATTCAAAGTGACAGTCTAAATGAGGCTGATAGTTGTATGCACATACAATGAACATATTCGTTTTTCTTTGAAAAAGTTACCAAGTTTGATTAAAGCTCTTCAGCTGAGTTGGGTGTGTGGTCCATTTTGCTGACCTGAACCAAATTGGTAATGGTTTTCTTCGCCAAGACAATCTTAATTTCTGCATCTCCTTTTGAAAGTGTAGTCTGTTGAGTAGATAGCAAATCATGTCTCACATCCTGATGAGTAGACAGTAAATCATGTCTCTCCCATCAGAGAAAATTGGGCTAGGGCTAGACAAAATGGACCAGTCAGATTCTTCTTCCTGGAAATCTGGAATTGAACTCAGAGATTCTAGTCTCTGCTGATGCCTGAATGAAGAAACTGAGAAAGTGTAGTGGGGGCAGGGACAGATAGGGACAGAGGAGAAAGGGGCAGAGTTGAAAGGCCATCAGGTTCCTTAGAGACAGAGAAACTTTCTTACTTCCTAGTTCCTCATGGTAGTTTTCTGAAAGCTTGCTTTTACTTTCCTTCCTTGGGATTTATAGATATTCCTTCAGCTTGCCATAATGCCATTTTTCTACTTAAGGTTACTTACCCTTTTTGATAGATGTTGTTAAGGTGATTATAGCAACGAGTGGTTTCATTAAGGAAGAGGGGTGTATGTGTGCACACGCGCGTGTGTGTTGCAGAACTATTGCTACTTATTGTTGAGTTCAGAGGTTTGATTTTTTCGTTGTGGGCTCCCTTCCAAGATGTTTCAGTGATGACTAAAACCATTAATAGCAATTGAATAAACATAAATACACGGGTGGCTATTATTTACTACCAACTGTGTGCCGTAATCACATTTCAAATGCATTGTGTTCCTCACTGTTGACAAAATCCTAGAGGTAGGCATTTTGGAGATGGGGAAATGGAGGCTTACTGAAGTGAGAGGAAAGCCTCTTTTCTAACTACCCTCTTCCTGTTTAGCATGGCTCCTGATAATTTTGTCTCTTGGTATTCATAGCTTTACACAGTGTCTTCCCATGCAGTCAGGACTGGTCTGTGCTGAAGTGATGGTGTGATTTTGAGATTAGGTCGTTAAGGGAATCGCAGGGTTGATCTTGTTCTCTTGGGTTGCTCACTGTGGGGGAAGCTGGCCACCAAGTTTTGAGGGCACTCAAGCAGCTCTGGGGAGAGGCCGACGTGCAGAGGAAGCAAGGCCTCCCACCAAGAGCTATAGCACCAACTTGTTAGCTATGTCCCTTAGCCTCTTTGGAAATAGATCTTCCTTTTCCTGGAAAGCTTCCAGGTGACTGTAGCCCCAGTCAATACCTGACAGCATTGTCATGAGGGACCCTGAGTCAGAGACGCCCAGTCAGGCTGCTCTTGAATTCTTAATGCTAGAAACTGTGAGGTACAATTAATGTTTAATGTTGTTTTAAGCCTCTAAGTTTTGCTATACTGAAATAGGCAAATCACACAGTTTATCTGTTTGAAACCTCTTTGTGGGTAAAAAAATCTTTGTGTTTCCTGTTTCACCTCATTCTTGGCTTAAACCTGGTTCCTGCTTATCATGTGAATTAGTAAGCATAACATGGGAGAATATAGCTGGGAACTCCAAGACCTGAATAAGAGAGTGAGAGGCAGTCAAGGTTAGTGACCAGTTAACATGTTCCTACTATGTAGTTGGTTATTATGTGAAAATAGGTGACAAAGCACCCTTTCATTTCTGAGAGTCCAAGGAAGATATTGAATGATAATTATTAAAAACATCTGTGGAAGTGGAAAACTGAGGAGGAATTTCTATGAAGTTCGTTTATTGCTAAGTGAAAAGGAGGCTAATGCTTTGCCTTGTTTAAATAAATGATTATTTATTTGATTATAGAAAACCTTAGTGCAAGTAAACTTTTGACATAACAGAGAAAGGGGATGAGGGAGTCAGCTGACAGTTTGCTGAACAGCAGGTTCAAAGGTCATTCTCCTTTTGGTACAAATGTAAACTCTTCAGACAATAATGGACCTAGATCCTTACTTTTCACCATTTATTAAAATAAGTTATACACATTTCTTATACTATTAGAGGAAAATTTAAGCTCAGAATATGGAAGAACTTTCCAAATTTCAGCTCATATAATAGAGGGTTAATATTCTTGTATTAAGAGAACTTATAAATCAGTAAGAGATATTCTGAACACTTTAATATCTTAAAAGCCAAGAAAGACCAATAA
>SJYT01007989.1:752270-802713 GCA_006410635.1 Cephalophus harveyi
GAAATGAAAGGGTGCTTTGAAAAAAGGGTTATTTCTGTTAAATACAGTGTTATTTGAAAATTGTTTTACCAAGTATAATTATGGTTGTAGTAAGATAGTTTAGTACATTTGCCTATGTTAGAATGAAATATTTATATTTAAGTCACTCAAGTTTATTTTACTTATATGCATTTTATAAACAGATGCATGCCTGTCAACATTTTGATTTTCTCAAAAAGCAGTCATCTCATGCTGTTGATTCTAATTCTCTCAGGAAAGCATTTCACTTTTGCTGTGCTTTGTGTCAATTCCACCTAACTACAGCTACCAGCACTCTAGAAGCTGTTATCACCTGACGTCATCATAATAAAATAAAAGGTTCAACTCAGGGCTGTGTTGGGATTTCAGAGTGAATGTCAGACAAACCTGTTGTGATTTTGATTAATCTGCCTGACCTCTCAGGTTGCCCAGAAAAAAACATGTCTATGTATGATGGACATTGAGAACTTAGAGGATTATAATTTGTATTGGGGGCTTTCCATGATTGAGACTGGTATGCCATTTGAAAATCTAAAATGATTCCTGTCAGGATAATTACCCGACAGATTCTTCATCGAGGCTGATTCGTCAATAAGCAATGTCACACAATAGCCAAAATGATGGGAAGTGTTGTGTAACTGGCTCTAACACATCTCACTGGTTTCCGTTGTCCTGTTTTGTATTGATGATACACCCACATCAAAATCCTACTTAAAAAATGCTCTCAGTATTTCCAAATGTTTAAAGCAGAATTGAATTTTCTTCACTGCAGTAGGTTCTTCATTGTAATAGCAACTTTGTCTTGGAAGGCATCTACGTGAAGGTGGATGTCAGGCAAAGTGGCGAGAGAGGGTGGAAAACTTTCAAAAAGACAAGCCCCGGGAGGCTAGATGAGTTGGCTGAACTTGGACTTGAGTTGGCTGAGCCGGCTAAACCTGAATCCTGCACCTCCAAGGATCTGCATGGTCAGATTTCCCCCAGGGCTGACATGTGTCATCTGGAGCATTTAGGGAAACAGCTATCTGGAAACAAGGCCTTTTGAAATGTCTGGTTAATTGTTAGTGTTTATGATCAATGGGCTGCCGTCTTTGGGGTCACACAGAGTCGGACACGACTGAAGCGACTTAGCAGCAGCATGATCAATAGGAAAAGCAGTTCTGAGAAAGCAGAAAAGGGAGTATTAACTCCCGTGCCCTTCCTGAGGGCTCTGAACAGGGTTGGCATCTGCTGGGGCCTTCACTCACCCAGGTGGTGCTGATGCAAGACAAGGAAATGAGAAAGGCATGCTTCTGGGGACAGAATCCATCTGATACTGATAGCTTCTGTGCTGACAAAGACTTTATTCACATGGTTCTGAATCTCAGGATGGAGAGGTGGATGGAGTTGCATATTCATTTGCATGGTGTTGCTTAGCGTTCCCCCTTTCCCTATTTGAACCATCATTTCCTGCTCAATAGGAGGAGATCAAGGATTGTAGGAAGGGGCAGAGTCAGCCAGCTCTGATGCTCTCTTAGGGCCTGTACGATTGCAGAAAACTGACTTTCTGACTTTCTGTCTAGCTTTCTCTCCTCCAGACCCTGTCTATTTCCCTCACCTTTTCTTCACTTTCTTTAACATAAAAGTTTTGTTTTCTACCCTATCTATGAAAGACTTAAAAAATTTAAACCTATAAATGCAACATAGATCTTTAATACTTGAGGATGTTACAGATGATTGAGTGAAGTGTTTCCTCACTTATCAGTGATATTACTATTTTTTTTTTATTTTGAAATGGGTGTTCTGAGGAATGGATGGTAGAGGTTAGATGATTCTGGTTTTATGGCCTCAGCAGCCTTTCAGGCAATGTGAACATAATGAATTCTAGAAAATAGTGAGTGCCAGAAGAGGGAAAAAACGCAGTGCTATGCAAGAACAAAAGAAGGATGGGGCTGGGGACTTGGGTAGGCTTCATGGAAGAGATGGGCAAGAACTTGGGTTTGTGAACAGAAACATGGAGGTCACCTTCTCTGGCTGGTTATCGTTAGCTATGGGGTGATTTCTTTTTATGGCAGAGAGGTAGAATAGAGAATATAAAGCCATAGCAAATGCCCTTTCTTCCAGGATCCATACTATACAAAAGTCAAACAGATGATAAACAAACAGTGCCCCTCCCTGCGGGCTTCCCAGGTGGCGCTAGTGGTAAAGAACGCACCTACCAACGAAGGAGACATAAGAGACGATGTGGGTTCGATCCCTGGGTCAGAGAACGGCAGTGTAACCCTTTCCAGTATTCTTGCCAGAGTCCTATGGACAGAGGAGCCGGGCGGGATATAGTCCATGGGGTCACACAGTCAAACACAACTGAAGCAACCTAACACATACACACCACCCCCCACACCCCTTCCCTGCAAGAAACTCCTCAAAATTTCTTTTCTCCCTGTACCATTTAACCACGTAACTAATGTTCACGATGTGTTACCTTTAAGGCCTAATAAGATCCTACAGGGATCTCAGAAACAAAGGAAGATTAAACTATATTAAAACAGCTTGCCAGTGTAATGTAATCGTACTCTAATTCACTATTAGTCATGGCTGAATATGAGGTAGGTATTTGGATGGAAACCATCCCAAACATTCTTGATAAATGGACTTTTCTAAAATAGAGCATGAATGGACTCTAAATATGAGGAGCTTATACTTCAAAAGGTTGTGCCTCCTAAAGCCTGATTATAGGAAAAATTGTAAAAAGCAAAGGGGTATCATTGCCTTTCTACTTCATTAAGTCATTCACTTAATATGCATTGTTCTATGCTAAACGCAAGGAAGTACAGAAGACAAGACAAAATCCTTAGAAGGGAGTTGAGGGAAAGCAGATAGGAAATTAAATATCTATGTACAAATTATATTTGATGTCTAAAATTCAGTGAGAGCCAAGAGAAATGAGAAAACACGGGTAGTAGTAAAGAGTGGGCTAAATTTGTGTTTTTTTTTAATTGAAATAAGTTGACTTGGTCATAAACCCTCCTGGTCTTCAAAACCAGTTAAGGGGTTGGCCTTCCTGGTTGCCAGTCCCGGGGCTGGGGTTCCTGAAGTGCGGCTCAGGCTCCCTGCTCCATAGAGAGGACCTCTGAGTCCGAGATACCCTCTTCCTCTTGTGTGTTGCCTCTGGAGGTGTGGGTCCTGACCAGGTTGTGTCTCTGTACCTCCCTTCCATCCCGATGTGGTTTTTCCTTTATATACTTGATTGTAGGAGAGTTCTTCTGATAGTCTTCAGGTTGTTCTCAGAGAGTCATTCTGTATATAGCTGTAGTTTTGGTGTGTCCGTGGGAGGAGATAAGCTCACATCTTCATACTCCATCATCTTGATGCTGCCTCCAGGTGAGGCTAACTTTGTTATTGTTTCTGCAGCTTTCAGTACACAGGAATCTTGATAGTATTTGTGATGGTGGTGGGTAAAATTCAGCCACATATTGAATGATAATGTGTCCCCAGCTCACAATGAGAGAGTGTGAAGTCAGCCCACCTGTAGTGGAGGACTGGTTTGGAGTGCTGATTCTCTAGGGGGGACCCTTGTCTAGTCAGAGAGCGGGACAGATGAAATGCTTTTGTACTGGTTCCTTCACTTCAGATTGTTTCTCTCCAGGCCCCCATCTCCTGAGGGGACCACTGTTTATTGCCTATTGCTTTATGCAGGGGACCTAGTCCTGGGCCTGGAGACTTTTTCATCAGTATAAACATTAGCTTTCACTTCTTTTAGCCCTGAGTTCCCTATTGTTTCTGGCATTCCTGGAGATGATTGTTTTTTTGCTTCCAAGCTCACTATATAGTTTTAAGTGATGTTCTTCATGTCAAGCATGTCTCTCTGTGTTTTCTGTAGAAGCACTCACTCTTCCATTTGAAGTGGAAGTGCCAGTCTGCTGCTTTTGATACTGAGGTACTCACTAAAGGAAACTGGACTCTGACCTTTTGTTCTGACCATCTGTACAGAGTTTCTAGTAGATAATAAAAATCACAAGTTAGGGTTTTATTTTCTATAGTTTTCTTAAAGTGCCGAGGTATCAGGGGTTCCACACTGGTATGAGAGCCTACGCTGTGTTCATGCTGAGGTTAAGACATTTTGGGGGATGCCAGATTTTTTTTTTTTTTTTTGATGTGGATCATTTTAAAGTCTTCATTGAATTTGTCACAGTATAGCTTCTGTTTTATGTTGTTTTTTTTTTTTCCTGTGAGGCACGTGGAATGTTAGCTCCCTGACCCGAGGTCAGACCTGCACCCCTGCATTAGAAGTGAGTGAAAGTCACTCAGTCATGACCGACTCTTTGTGACTCCATGGACTATACAGTCTATGGAATTCTCCAGGTCAGAATACTGGAATGGGTGCTGTTCCTTTCTCCACAGGATCTTCCCAACCCAGGGATCGAACCCAGGTCTCCCACATTGCAGGCGGATTCTTTACCAACTTGAGCTACTTTAGGGAAGAACCCTGCATTGGAAGGTGAAGTCTTAACCACTGGATCACCAGGGAAGCCCCCGCCTCTACTCCTCTTCCCCAGCATGTCAAATTTAACTCTTGAAGGATGTACTTGTCAGTAATCTGATTGTAGCAATGTCCATCTCAAGGCAGGAGAGCAGAAGAGTTCAGGTTTGAGTCAAAGACAACAGGCCAGCATGAGAAGGGCTGGGCAGTTCTGAGCATCATTCATGACATCTTCCCTGCGTCTAAGTCAAACGAGCCTGGGAGGGAAATATGAAAACACTGCTTGAGAGAAGTGGCTGTAAGATGTTAGGCTTACCAGGAAACCGAGTCTGGGGAGAGATGTGACAGGATGTAGTTTGTGAGCGGGGAAGAAGGCCCCTGCCTGCTTTGGTGAAGAGCACGGCAGGACTGGGTCGCGTGGCAGGCTTCAGTGCACCAGCTTCTGCATCTTCCTGGCAGCCTCCGCAGGGGACCGCACAGGCATCGGCATCGGCTTCCCACTGAGGCACTGGAGGAGGGAGGAGAGGAGGGAAATGTAGAGCTGGAGAGACCTGCGCAACCACACACTCGCAGCCATTGAGATGACAGTGTAAGGTGTGGAGAAAAGGTGGATTGGGGTGTATACAAAGGTCCCTCAGAAGTGTGACTGGTATTGTGATCTGAGACTCCCGTGGCTTGGATATGGGTAAGGACAGGCGTAGAAGAGTGAAGCCTGTGAACACCCCAGAAACTGTCAGAAGGTGATTGTCCTCACAAAGGAACTAAACTGACCTCTACTTGGCCAGTCTCCTCTAAAGGAACTTGCACTTATTTCCTGTTTTCCTCTCTTAAATTTACTTTCTAAATAGTTTGGACTATATGTTATTATCATTCCTTCCAACCCACTAAAATAAAGCATACCTATTATCTTAACTCGGCCTGTTCCAATAACACTGTTCTCTAGTTAGCACAGCATCGTAGAGATCTCTCATGAGGTATTGGTAGGTGCTGTTGTATAGGCATAAACATGTATGAAATGATTTGAAGTTTCATTAAGGCAAATTCAGTGTGCAGGAACTGTGCAAAGTACTTTTCAGTGGAAGAGATGGATGTTTAAGACAGAGTGTGTTTCTGACAAAATCATGCCTTATGTAAGAATTTTATAAATGTTTACAAAATGTGGCAAGATGTATTGAAAATGTACATAGAGAGTATTCTTTCTATGTATAAAGATTCTAGAGGAAAAATTCACTTGGAAGAAAGAGTGAGAACATGTGATGGAGGTACAATAATGATGATGGTGGTGGTCCAGCTGGGGTAACCATTCATCCCTGGCAAAGGCTGTGAGAGTCAGGCTGGAGGGGATCATGACTGTTTGTATTGAGGTCTGCTTCAGCAGTTCGGGAGCTTGTTCTCCCAGTGTCCTCATTCCTTTTTTGACTCACAATGAATACTTTTATCCATGAATTTATGTAAACATGTGGATATAAACAGACCTCATATGTACCCTTGTTCCATCATAATCTTGAACCAATTATTTCATCTTTCAGAACACAACTTTTTATTTATTTTTTAAAAATACATTTTTTTATTTATTTGGCTGCGTTGGGTCTTAGTTACCTCACATGGGATCTTCTTTGCCTTTTGCAGTATCTTCTTGTTGTGGGGCACAAACTCTCTCGTTGTGCTGTGCAGACTTAGCTTCTCTGGGGCATGTGGGATCTTAGTTCCCTGACCTTGGATCAAACCTTAAACCCCCGCATTCCAAGGCAGATTCTTAACCCCTGAACCACCATCTAAGTTACTCAGAGTGCAACTTTCTTTACAGAGTAAACTGGAATGGAGTTACCTAATAATTGATGGTTCCATATGGCAAATATCTACAAAGTCACAGTGGCATATAAAAATAATCATTCATTTTTCATTCGTGTGTCTGTACATGCCTCTGCTTTAGGTTATGGGTCAAGTTCACATTCTGTGTGAACTTATTCTGTGATTAGGATGAAGGGCAGAAATTAACAGGGACATGTTCTTCATTTGGTAGTGGTCAGAAACTTAGAGGGTTGAGCAGATACATTCAATGACTCCTTTGTTTTATTTTTTATTTTTAATTGAAGGATAATTGTTTAGAGTATTGCACTGGTTTCTACTAAACATCAACATGAATCAGCCATAGATTTACCCATGTCTCCTCTCACTTGAACATCCCTCCCACCTCTCTCCCCATCTCATCCCTCTAGGTTGTTACCAAGCCTCAGTTTGAGTTCCCTGAGTCAGACAGCAAGTTCCCACTGGCTATCTATTATGGTTATGTATGTTTCCATGTTACTCTCTCCATACCTCCCCGCCTCTCCTTCCCCAACCCCCGCCTTGTCCCCCTCCAAGCCGTGACCATAAGTCTATTCTCAATGTCTGTGTCTCCTTGCTGCTCTGCAAATAGGTTCATCGGTATATTCAATGGCTCTTAAAGTCTCTGCCCTCATTCAACTGGCAGGAGCAGATCACATGAACAAATCTAAAATTCACAGGGCAGAGAAGCATTCTCCCTACATGGAAGTGAATATTTGCTAAATAATATAATCTACCACACTTTACTTCTTGCCCTTTTAAAGCTTTCAAAAATGTATTTCCAGACTCTTCTAAATCTAGTTCAAAGCCTACCACAAATGTAGGAAGCTCTACATAAAGTAGTGTTTCCTCTTTACTGTTGTAGAATTAAACCTTTATTAGGGAGATGATCTCTTACTCCATTTATCATGCCATTCTGATAATTTAGGTTGATTGTTGCAATTTCTATTCCATTTAATCGGGCTGACTGGCCTGATTACTCACTGAAGGTTGTACCTGTAGTGCCCCATATGGTAGCCACAAGCTACATGTAGCTATTTAAATTTGGATGAAATTTAAAAAATGTACGTCCTTGGTGGTTCAGTGATAAAGAATACATCTACCAATGCAGGAGATGCGAGTTTGATCCCTGGATTGGGAAAATTCCCCTGGAGGCAGAAATGGCAACCCACTGCAATTTTCTTGCTTGGGAAATCCTGTGGACAGAGGAACCAGGCAGGCTACAGTCCATGGTGTCACAAAAGAGTCAGACACAGCTTAGAGACTGAACACCAACAATTCCAGAGTCACACAAGCCACATTTCAAGTGCTCGAAAACTACATGTGGCTAGTGGCTATCATGTAGGGTAACACAGAAATAGGACAGTTTCATCATCACAGAAAGTTCTGCTGGATAGCACCGGGCCACATTCAACAAGAACAATCATAATGACCTTCATTTATCTAGCACTAGCCATGCGCCAGGCACCCTGATACATGTGCTGTATGTAAGTTCATCCTGTGACTATTTTGTGAGCTCACTACCCTTATTCTCATTTTTCTAATGAAGAAACTGATGCTTAGTGATGCTAAAAATAGGAGCCAGTGGGTAGTTACTGACGGTGTATTGTGTATTTGACCCCAAAGCTAGGTCTCTGAGCCATTAAAATGCTTGGTTTCCTAGTTTCAGGCCATCTCAAGAACAGATGCTGTGATGTCTAGCCGAGTAGTGGTGGTGGCTGGGTGCTTAGTGCCAGGTACCATCTGGGATGATTAAGGGGGCTGATGAAGAACTGGTTGACTGAGGAGCACAGCAGTGGTTTCCAGACCCCATAGCTGGTCTGAGGAACAGGGAGATGGCTGTGGCTATAGTTGGTCCAGTGGTTCCCTGCAAGATCTGCTGCAGCTTCAGATAGAGCCTCTCAGGATTCTGCCTGATTCTGCCCAGAAACTGCTGTGGAGTTCAGTCAGCTGTGCTTTTCTCTGCAGAGGGTCCTTAGCATGCATGCATGCATGCTGTTGCTTCAGTCGAGTCCAACTCTTTGTGACCCCAAGGACTGGAGCCTTCCAGGCTCCTCTGTCCATGGGATTCTCCAGGCAAGAATACTAGAGTAGGTTGCCTTTTCCTCCTCCAGGGGATCTTCCTGAGCCAGTGATCCAACCCACACCTCCTGCTTGGCAGGCAGAAGCTTTACCACTGAACTACCAGGAAGCCCCTCTTAACAGTAGTGGGCTGGTAATTTCATGGAAGCAAGATAAGAGAAAAATTATTGGAGATACTTGGAAATTTAGTTAGATTTACATTGGAATGAGAAGTTACCGAAAGGCCCTAAAATAGATATGGAAAATTGAAAGGAGTAACTATTCTGAGATGAGGGCTTTGGGAATATTTGGGAGTTTGTAGAAATGGAAGAAAAAATGAGAGAGAACCTGCTATGATTGAATGAAGTTGAGAGAAGAGATAGGGAAAGGGAATTTTTAAAAAATGTAGGTTATAAATGGAATACTACTTTGGTGATTTCAATAAAGTTATAATTAGGGTTTTATTATTATTATTATTTTTCAACTCTCAGGATTATTCTTTGAGTGCAAAACCATGCTAAGAACGGACCATGAGGCCACTGAGCTTTATGTAAGGAAACTGACATTCGATATATATAATAGTTTCAGTGGGAAGAGTGGATTAGGAGCTAGAGACTTACAGTAATAATAGAGTTATATTTCTCATTGGAATTTAAGAAAATGAATGTCTAGCTATAAAACCTGAGCATCACTGAGCTTATCTATAGTTTAAACCTAGCATCCGCTCAACAGTAGTGATCTTTGTTTTTCTACCCTAACTTGACACTATTATTATACATTCTTTTAATATCACCTTTCTTATCCAAGCTGAGTTTCAAGTGTTACAGCTCTTCCTTGTATTCTCTGTGATTATTACATTATAGGCGATAGTGATTTGTAAAATGCAGGTTAGTGACTATTATAGTTAAATTGCATCTGGGAAATTTTTGATGTAGGAGAAAAATATATTGTGAGGGGAAAAGGTTCCATGATCAAACACTTGATGTTTTGGTGTGCTTTTTTCCACTCTGTTTATGGTGTACTTTGATGACAAAGTTTTTTTATCTTGATAAAGTCTAGTTTATCAATTTTTTCTTGTGTTGCCTGTGGTTTGGTGCTTTTTCTTCAGGTTATAATTATCCTGCTGGCTTTTAAAATGATTTGGAGATCTTGTTTTAATACTTTTCCCCCATTCCTGTATTTTGAATTGTTGATTAGATGTTTATAATTTTAGATGTGGAGCCTTGATAACTTTCCTGCTCAAAGCATTATTGTTATCTGTTTGGTGTATGTAAGAACTCTGAAGATTTTCTATAGTATCTAAGGAAAAAAATAATTCTAAACATTGCTTAAAGGAATAATTATTTTACTAGCATTGAGACTAATTGAATTAAATACATGTAAGAGTAGAAAGCATGGTTTCCTCCCAGGAGGTATAAGCCTAACCTTATGATTAAAATTTAATATGATTATTATGAATATCCTATTATCCATGAAATGCATAAGCTGAGTATACTTGACTGGATTCAGGCTTATATCTGATCTTTTAATCAATCAGTGTAACTTAGGTAAGAGATTTACTCTAGAAGTAACATTAAATTCCAAGAAAATAAACTCTGTGAGCCATTTTCATTGACAGGCAGGGATTTCTTTCAGATGATGTGTCACAATTACTTTGAAAATATTTTCAGAAAACTTACCACAAGGTGTGTGTGTGTGAAATGACGGCCTCCTTTATCACTATTTGTGATATCCCAAGGAGGAAGATTCTAACCGATTTAAAAGTTATTCTGGTGGCATGCTCTGCTCACCTGCTGAGAGCGCAAGTGGTATGTCCTGATTAGCACTCTGAGGTCAAGTGTTAATGACTCTGGAGGAGAACTACTGGGATCCTGGAAAGTGTCCTTTCTCTGAAACGTCCAGTCTATGACATTGTCCATGGTATGAATCCTGCCTACCAGAAGGCTCCTCACCAAAACAGGCACAGAAAGCTTGGTTAATCAGACAACCGTCTTTTGGTAAAGGTCAAGTTTACAAGTGGAGGTTTATGGATCCTGCACCTAAATGAGTACAAAATGTATAAACTAAAATATTTTTTTCTAGTCTCATCATTCCCACCTGTTTCTCTCTCATTTTTTACTTTTGGGTTATGGGTCACTTCCTCAATTCCTCTATGATTCATTGTCTGGTTAGGGTGTCAGTGGCTCAAGAAATCCAGACTTAAGGGTAGAAAATTCTTAGGTACCAAGTAGCTGTGAGTCTGATGTGGGTAGGCAAACCAGAGTGCTATTTTCGTCTTAGAGTTATGGTTAGGACTGACTGGGTGAGAAATTGTTTGATGACAAAAACTGGAAAAACATATTACTAGACATTATGCAAGATAGAAAACACAAGAGTCCAGACACATTGGGAGGAGCCAGAAAACCTACAAGGACTGAAGGAAAAAAGTTCATGTAGAAATTTAATGCTTCAATACCTCTTTTAATTGGCTTCCTTTTCTCAATCTCAAGACTGCCACTTTATGGTTCAGGTCCTAATTATCTCTTGATTATACAAGATGGCTTTTAAGTGGTCTCCATCCTTTCCATCTCTGATTCATTGGGTCTTTGGGTTCAGATTGGTCTTCCCAAACCCAAAATATCCAGTTGAGCCACCCACTACTCTAGAACCGTCATCAACTCTCCATAGCTTTAATTATCTATGTTTGTTAGCTTCTTCTTTAAGGACATCCATTCTCATACTTCACGCTGTTTTTATCATATTGTCTCTCCTTATCTTTTATAGTTACTTTAAAGTGTTAGTTGCTCAGTCGTGTCTGACTCTTTGTGACCCCATGGACTGGAGCCTGCCAGGCTCCTCTGTCCATGGAGATTCTCCAGGCAGGAACACTGGAGTGGACTGCCATGCCCCTCTCCAGGGGATCTTTCCAACCCAGGGATCAAACCCAGGTCTCCTGCATCACAGGCAGATTCTTTACTCTCTGAGCCTCTAGGGAAGTCCTAAAGTTATTTTAAAATCTTGTGTGTGTTTGTGTTAGTCTCTCAATCATGTCCAATTCTTTGAAACCCCATGGACTGTAAGGGGGTAGCCTATAGTCTGTATAAAGCCTATAGCCTATATTCTTCAGGCAAGAATACTGGAGTGGGTTGCCATTTCCTCCTCCAGGGAAGATCCCTGACTGAGGGATTGAACCTGGGTCTTCTGCATTGCAGGCAGATTCTTTACCATCTGAGCCACTAGGGAAGCCATAATTACTTTAAGTGATACCCAAATGGCTGGTTTCTGAATGTGCCCTGTACATTCCTCCTTCTGAGTAATTTCCATCACTCCCTCTCCTCTTCTTTAGTAAAAAACCTACTGATTAAGTCTTTTTTCAATTGCCATCTCTACTGAAGATGAAGTCCCTTCTTTGACATTTCTTTTTCTTTCATGAATCAGTCCTGTTGAGTTCGTTTGTGGTACTTTTTTCATACAAATTTCTGTAAAATGATTGATTTACTTTCTCATATACCCTAATTAATAATCAGGCAGGACTGTTTTATTTATGACAAACTATAAGCAGAGCTCTTAAGAACTAGAAATTTTCAAGAGTTTTTTAAAAAGAATTTTAAAGATATGTACCAGAAAGGAAAAAATTTAACCAAGAAAGTATTTGGTTGTAAAAAAGAAAAACAGTGGTAAGCAAAGAAATTTCTAAGCATTTAGGTAACTTGAGTAAGTATTTATAAATTATACACTTTAAATATGGAAAGAGTCACAAAAATAATTTCATGATGATAGTGGAAACTTTTAATATACCTGTCATTGATAAATCATCTAGAGGAAAAGAAGAATTAAAACAACAGCTATGATTTATGAAACTCTGAACCCAACAATTAGAAAAGATACTTTGAAAAGTTATGTATGAACCATTTATAGAAATTGCTCATATTCAAGTCTCTACATATATAATTAACATTATCATATAGACCATAATCTTTGACAAAAATGCAATAAAGTTAAAAATTGATAACAAAAGAATACACAAATAGATCAATGGAATAGAGGGCCCAGAAATAAACTCACAGAAATATAATTGACTGACTTTTGACAAAGGAGCAACGGCAATAAAATGGAGAAAACTTACTTTTTTCAACAAGTGGTTTTAGAAACACTGGACATTGACCTGCAAAAAAATGAATCTAGACAGACATTATACCCTTCACAAAAATTAAAATGAATCATAGAACTAACTGTAAAGTGCAAAACTATAAGACTCTTAGAAGATAACATAGGAGAAAGTCTAGATGACTTTGGTATGGTGAAGACTTTTTAAAAAGATACAATCACCCATCAGAGAAATAATTGATAAGCTGGACTTCATTAAAATGAAAACTTCTGCTTTGCAATAGACACTGTCAAAATAATGGGAAGACAAGCCCCAGACTGGGAGTAAATATTTGCAAAATATACTATAAATATATATACTATAATATATATATAATATATATACTATATATAATATATATACTATAGATATATATACTATATATCTATACTGGTAAATAATTGTTATCTTAATATCTGAAGAATTCTTAAAATTCAACAATAAAAAAAAAGTAGGTTAAATAATGGGCAAAAGACCTGAACAGACTCACCTCATCAAGGAAGATAAACAGATGGCAAATAAGCATATGAAAAGATACTCTGTGTTATATGTTGTTATAGAATTGCTCATTATAATGACAATGAGATAAGCCTGCACGTCTACTAGCGGCTTTATATATAATTGCCCAAACTTGGAAGCAATCAAGATGTCCTTCAGTAGGTGAATGGATAAATAAACTGTGGTATATCCAGGTGGTCTTCCCTGGTGGCTCAGAGGGTAAAGACCCTGCCTGCCATGCAGGAGACCTGGGTTCAATCCCTGGGTTGGGAAGATCCCTGGAGGAGGGCATGGCGATCCCTGGAGGAGGGCATGGCAACCCACTCCAGTGTTCCTGCCTGGAGAATCCCCATGGACAGAGGAGCCTGGTAGGCTACAGTCCATGGGGTTGCAAAGAGTTGGACCTGACTGAGTGATTAAGTGCAGCGCAGCATATCCAGATGGTAGAATATTATATAACATGAAAAGAAATGAGCTATCAAGTCATAAGAAGACATGGAGGAACATAAAATGCATATTACAAAGTGGAAGAAGCCAATCTGAAAAGGCTACATACTATTCCAATTATATGAATTCTGGGAAAGGCCAAACTATGGAGACTGTAAAAAGATCAGTGGTTGTCAGGGGTTGAGGGACAGGGAAGAATGAATACTTGGAGCACAAAGGAATTCTAGGGCACTGAACTATTCTGTATAATGTTATAATGGTGGGTACGTATCATTATACATTTGTCAAAACCCACAGAATGCATGGGCTTCCCTGGTGGCTCAGTGGCGAAGAACCTTCCTGCCAGTGCAGGAGATGCAAGAAATGTGGGTTTGATCCCTGGATCAGGAAGATCCCCAGGAGAAGGAAATGGCAGCCCACACCAGTATTCTTGCCTGGGAAACCCCATGGACAGAGGAGCCTGGCAGACTACAATCCATGGGGTCGCAAAGAGTCAGACACAACTTACTGACTAAACAATAACAACAGCAACACAGGCTGTACACCAACAATGAACCCTGATGTAAACTGTGGGCTTTGGGTGATGATCTGTCAATGCAGGTTTATTGATTATAAGAAATGTAATACTCTGGTGTGGGGTGTTGATAGTGGGGGAGGCTGTGAGTGTGTGTGGGGTCAGAGTATATGGAAACTCTGTACTTTCTGATTAATACTGCTGTGAACCTAAAACTGCTATAAAAATTAAAGCCTTAAAAAAATTGGTAACAGGAAAGTAGTTAAAGAAAGTCCATCCTCTAAGTTTAGTCAGACACAGCTTAGTGACAAAACCTTGAGAAGAACCATCCCCCATTACTCCATTCCTTCCTTTCTCTTATCTTCCCCCGCTTCTTGCTTAAAATAAGTAAAATTGCTCATTGTCAAAAAATAAAGCAATACATGGATTATGACGTAAAGGACAAAATAAATATTCATGATTAGATGCTGATATAAATATATAATTGAATAAAATTAAAGGGGGCAAACAGACAAATCTCCCAAACAGTAGATACTTCCCTCTCAACTTAGGGGAGAATAACTCTGTATTATATGGACATGAGTTTGAGCAAACTCTGGCAGATAGTGGAGGACAAGGAAGCCTGGTGTGCTGCAATCAATGGGGCTGCAAAGAGTCAGACACGATAGCAACTGAACAACAACAACAAGGCAGTGGGAATGATCATTATTTATTGAACATTTTCAAGGGCTCATTCAATTCCTGGCTTGGGAAGATTCCCTGGAGAAGGGAAAGGCTACCCACTCCACTATTCTGGCCTGGAGAATTCCGTGGACTGTATTGTCCATGGGGTCACAAAGAGTCAGATACAACTGAGTGACTTTTACTTCAAGGGCTAGGCATTGTTTTTGGCTCTTCACATTTTCTTTTACTTATTTAATACCCTTAACCCAATAAAGTACATAGATTTTATCACAAACCAAGGCAGGAGATTAAGTAACAGTAAGTAAATGGTGAAGCTGGAATTCTGAAGCCAGTCAGGTTGATTTCATATACCACCTTCACTCTATGGCACTGTTCTACACAACAGTGCCTTATATAGCAAGAAAAATGTGCACAGCAAAATTCAGAATAAAATCAGAAGAAAAAGAACACAGGAAATTCCGAGCAACACCTAGAGACAGAAACCAATATGCCTGACACACAATGAACACTTAAAAATTAATATGAAAAAGGAAGACCACTTAATACACAAACGGATACATTTCATTAAGAAGTAATTCACACAATAAAAAACACAAATGACTAATAAACATATAAAAGACATTCATTCCCACTAATAATTAAATTAATACAAATTGAACAATAAGATGGACATTCCTGGTAGCTCAGTGGTAAATATTCTTCTTGCTGATGCAGCAGAGGCGGGTTTGATCCCTGGGATGGGAAGATCCTCTGGAGAAGGAAATGGCAATTGACTCCAGTGTTCTTGCCTGGGAAATCCCATGGACAGAGGAGCCTGGCGCGCTACAGTCCACAGGGTCAGAAAAGTATCAGACACAACCTAGCGACTAAACCACAAGAGCACAGCAAACAATGAGATAGCTTTTTCAGCTATCATATTGTTAGTAGTTAAAGCACTGATAATGCCAATGTGTCAAAAAATATGGAGAAACAGTTTCTCTTTTACACATCATTTTTTAAATGTTGTGTACATGTTTTTAAGTAGCAATTTTGAATAGATCATTTACAAAAGCAGTTTTACATCTGAGAATCTATTTTGTAGAAATATCTTACATATATGCTGAAAAATATGTGTGTATATATATACACACATAAGTATGTGTGTGTATATATATATACACACATAAGTATGTGTGTAAAAAAGGAGCCAATTTCTCTCTAAAAAATGTCCTTATAGACCAGAAGGAAAATAGAGACTGAATGTATCCTCCCACTTGAAAACTGGAAAAAAATATATGAAGCAGTTTTTCAGACATTGTCTATCAGGCAACACAGGACATTTATCTCTGAGGTTGGAAAAACAAACAGGGTGAATTGTGTGACTTCTCCAGCTTAGTGCCTGGAGTGAGTTCTAGGGGGCAGTATGCATGCATGTGTGTTAAGAGACATCTGTTGTGTCTGACTCTTTCTGACCCCTGTCTCTTATACACATCTTTTTAATGTTTTAAAATATTAAAGCAGTACTTCTGTAATAAGAAAAGTAATTTTTAAGTTATTTTTTAGAAATAGCTTACAATCATTAAAACAGACTATTGATACTAAACACAAGTGGATAAAGCCCTACATTAAAAAGATTATGGTAATGAAGAATAGTTTTAAGAATCCAAGTATGGATTGATATTAGAAAATTTATTTGTAATTTGTCACAGCCAAAGGAAAAGTAGATTTGACCATTTTAGTAGACATACAAAGACTTTAATTAAATATCAAATCTGATTTTAAAATTTCTTAGTGGATGGAATCTCTCACTGAAATGTCTAAGATTATCTATCTGAAACCAGTTGCTCACATCATACTTGACAGAAACCTCTAGAATTATTTCTTTGAAATTTGTGAAGAAAGTAGGCTATCCCAAGGATGCCCAAGATAACCACTACTCTGATTTGACAAGATTCTAGACATTTAAATGAGAAAATATATAAATATTTCTAGAGGAAAAATATTCTTTTTCTCAAATGATGTAACGGTCTACTTGGACAACTCAGAAATAATTAGAATGAAATTACAATTAGTAAGAGTTCAGCAGATATTCAGTTATAAAATAAGTTTGTAAAGTATTTACAGTAAAAAATCCAGTAAAAACCTATTGGAAAAAGAGAGATCCACTTATCTTCACAGATAGTTAGAAAGTATTCTACAAATATTTTAGAAGGCAATATTAAGCTGTGTTACAAAAAAGATTCCAATAATAGCTATCAAAGCACTAACTGTGGTCATTATTGAGTGAATAGAGATTATCATGATCAGATAGTGTTAGATTACAGAACATACTTTTTAAATTTTCTTCTATTGAATATTTTTAAAAAATATTGTCCATCTTTTATAATCTTTCTATGTTACTTCTATAATAAGAAATAATTAAAAAAAATGCATGTTCTAATCTGTGATTGTCACATTCCCTAGGAATATCACCTATAAATCAATCAATATTGCAACAGTAAGCCATATTCCAATTTGTACTGTTGAGAAAATATCAAAATTTGCATAACATTTTCCCCAGCATATGCCAAATCATTCTGTTGTATTTAAAAAAAAATAATCATGGGAGATAACTGTGGATAAGAGAGGTAATCTCTCTCAGAACATCAACTATAACTGTCTCTTATACACATCTGAATATCACCTATAAATCAATCAATATTGCAACAGTAAGCCATATTCCAATTTGTACTGTTGAGAAAATATCAAAATTTGCATAACATTTTCCCCAGCATATGCCAAATCATTCTGTTGTATTTAAAAAAAAATAATCATGGGAGATAACTGTGGATAAGAGAGGTAATCTCTCTCTCAGAGTGAGATTCAGCATTTGTTCAGTGTATTCTGAACATTTCACACTGAAAATGTGCTGCTTGTTTATCAAAACTTTGCAGCTACTTCAAGTTCTTAGTGGAGCAATTTTTTGGAATATCTAACCATCAACAATAAAATAAACTGTTTCAAACTTTATTTACTGTACTTAATTAAGAACAAAACAAACCTAAGGTTCACAAGCCTTGACATTGTAGTTATGGAAGAAAAGTGTATCTCCCTACTGAGGTAAGTTCTTACTGTCTGAAGCTACGCTAAAGCTTTTAATAATGATTTTAAAGCTTCATGATCCTATTGTCACTGTGTTATTTGCCACAGTGCTTCAAGATAAGTTTATTTTCATAAGTAATACAACAGGGTGGTTGAAGAAGAAATTTGTAGTACTTGACCCATTTCTTTTAACGCAACCGAGTTCCAGCACTTTAGTGTAAAGGATAGCTATGGTAAGAACTCTCTCTGCTGTTAAACTAAAGCCCAGTTAGTTATTAAGTTACGTCAGAACTGCAGCACACAAACCTGAGCCAGTTCTGAGGCAACTTTGGTGAGACTTTTTTCTGTAAAGCTATTAACAGGCGAGAGAGACCCAGGAAAATAGTGGGAGCCAGAAGGGAAGGAGAGAAAAGAATTCACTGTGAGCCTTCCTATTTGAAAAGGAAGCATTGTAGGCAAGCTCACACCTGAATGCATCAAGAAAACGTATGAAATATCGTCCTGATTCAGGCAAAATGGGAATCAGATAAGGTTAATCTGGGTGAAGTCAAGGTGGAGCCAGGCTTTAAATCTGGGGCTCTGGGGTGCTCTGTTGGTTGGGGTTTGTGTGCTGCAGTGAGAGGAAGTTGCACTTGCCTGCCTGTACACCGAGTCTCGGGGACCCCTCTTGCTGCGCCCTCCGCTATGCCTCTGAAGGAAGAGAGTAAAGGATTTGCTGGATAGTGTCACTGTTGCCTGGGGAGCCCAATTAATTAGGCTATGGATTGTCAGCAATGAGACCCTGACTGCGACACTCCTGTTTCTTCTGCTCGCCTGAGCCAGTACAGGGGCTAGAGGTTCTGAAGAGGCCGGTGTGCCAAGAGTGAAGGGCGGGGTTTGTTGAAATGCTGATTCCTGGCCACTTTCCCCGTTTCTGATCAGCAGGCCTGCAATAGGACACAAACTTCTACATTTTTAGTAAGATCTCTAGGTGATTCTTAGGTGGCTTAGGTGTCTCTGAGAGGAGGGGAGGAGGGCTGAGTGGGAACAAGGGGCAAGATGGCATAGGAAGTTTTGGGCAATTTGCTCTCTTTGCCCGACTTTCTGCTGCATCTGATTTGCTCTAATGGACCTTGCAGGTCGGGGAAGAGAGAGAAGGGAATGGTGGGGGTAGTGTGGAGGGAGGGGATGGGAACTTAAGGGGAAAGGAGAGTGAGAGTGAATCCACCAAGGAACCTGATTGAAATGTGCCACAGAATCCTCTCTGAATGGGAGTGGGAACCCCTCCTGCCCCGCCCCCCCTCCATACTAACTGCATGTAAGGAGGAGTCGGTAGGAAGATACCAGGAATAGTCTCTTCTAGAATCATACAGCCGTCTGTGGGGTCGCACAGAGTCGGACACGACTGAGTGACTTAGCAGCAGTAGCAGCAGCAATATCTCAAAAGTTGCCAGGCCCCAGAAAGAGAAAGTTGATACAACTTTTGGGCAGATGGCTCAGTACACAGTACATTATGTTGTCACCAAGTCTTAATATGACTGAGGGTTGAGTCAAGTAATCATCTCACAGTGGGTATAATAAGCTTCCCCAGAGCTAATCCTGACCCGTTTGGGAATTCATAAATGAACCATAACTGGTTCATTTGAATATATTGGTTCAAATGATTATAACTGGGCAAGCAGGACTCCACAGAGGCCATGTTTATATATATATTTGGCAAAGCCTGAAAAACACGTCTCTAGTTCTAATCCATCAACCCATTTAGAAATTGTACCTACTTAAACTTTAGTGTAATAGACTATTTGATCTTTATTTTAAGATAACTAAAGACTTCCAGATTGTATATAGGGCTCAGCTCTATGAGTAGGTCCTTAGTGAGCAGTTAGTCTCTTTTTGAGTCATTAATTTTAAACCATTTATAGAAAAATTGTTTGCTCTCAATTCATCCTGCCAAGGGTACAGATGCACTAAGATACCTATTGTGAAAAAAGTGAAGTGAAAGTGTTAGTTGCTCAGTTGTGTCTGACTCTTTGTGACCCCGTGGACTCTCGCCTGCCAGACTCCTCTGTCCATGGAATTCTCCAGGTGAGAATACTGGAGTGGGTTGCCATTCCCTTCTCCGGGGATCTTTCAGACCCAGGGATTAAACCTGGGTCTGCTGCACTGCAGGCAGATTCTTTACTGTCTGAGCCACCAGGCAAGGTACTTACTCTACTAATTCATAAATTGGCTGAAATGATGGAAGGATCTGATCAAATGGCTCTGTTTTCAAATTGTGTGTTCGCAATTGTGGGATTCATTCAATGATGAGTTTCCCTATCATGCGCATTGCAAGACTTTAAACAGTATGGAAGTGCAGTCCTTGCACCTCCGAGCAGAAGTGGAAAAGGGCTTGAGAAGATGCTTCTCTGGCAAGGAAGACTGCAGAGAAAGACAGAGAAAGCTGCCCCTCACAGGGTAGCCTGTAGGGCAGTTCTCCGCCTGCACCCGAGACGACCTCGTCCTTTTATGCTCAGTAGAGTTTGCATAAAACCACGATGCTGGAATGCCATCTAGGAAGAAGAGACATACATTTTAAATTATAAGTTGGGTGTCATTGGTTTCATGCTTAGAAGGGGAGAAAATTTGGTGATGAAAAATTTGGTAAAGCATTAGACTGGGCTAGATGCTGGATCAGATGTGGCGAGACCACGTCTAGAGAGCTATGATTTAATTGTATTAAGGTCTATTTCATCCTCTTTCAAACAGTTCTGGTTCATAGGTTTATTTTTGTTAAGTGGTATGTTTAGGTAAAGTTTGATTTGAGTGATAAGTTAAAGGAGTTGCCATAGATTCTTTCCTGAGCTAGATCATCTGGAAGAAAATGCACACATCATTTAAAGGTGAAAGAGATGTTGTTCTGGAGCATGTAGCATCACAGATTATACTTACAAGCTAACCCTCAACCCAGTGACAGCATAATGCTATGTATTTTGTTTCCCCTTCAATTCTGAGGCAGGAACAACAGGGGATATAGAAAATAATCCCTGTAATTGTAATGAAAATCACTGAAGCAGCCAACCTGGCAGCCAGCTTTTGAATAATACAGGTGTTTTATGGAGCTAGAAGAATCTGCCTGCAGTGCAGGAGACCTGGGTTCAATCTCTGGGTCGGGAAGATCCCCTCAAGGAGGAAATGGCAACCCACTCCAGTATCCTTGTCTGGAAAATCACATGGACAGAGAAGCCTGGTGGGCTGCAGTCCATGGGGTCACAAAGAGTTGGCCACGACTGAGTAAATCACACACATGGAGCTACCTGTAGGATTTAATAAGATTCATATGTTTATCCAATCCATAGACATGTTATCCTCAGTTGGGGCCTCTGGAGTGATATAAAATCATGACTGGTGTTTTTCATATATATTTGAAATAATAACACCTGGTTTTCATGGTGTGTTAGCTAATTGTATGAGTTGTGGGATTACAAAATTTGTGAAGCATTACAGATTTCATTTTAATGGAAAAAGTTTAGCAAAGGAATGAAAGGCACATTTGATTTTGTGAAACATAACCAAGGGACAAGCAGTAGAAGTCAAACTGAATCCTCCTCAGAGCAACATTTCATTTCTTGTACTTGCATCTCCAGCTATAATTCCACATGTTCATTCCCAGTGCTAATTAAAAAATTTTTTCAGCATTAAAAATTCATTTAATAATTAGGATTTGTGTTAACAGCATCCTTACAATACATTTATCGAAATAGAAATGTGTAAATGTTCCAAGTGTTTTTGGTCACAGACATTTTCATAATATTAGATATTCCTTTGCCTCCCTTTCCTTTTTCCCCTAAGTGCCAAAAGTGAAAAGTGAAAGTGTTAGTTGCTCAGTCGTGTTGGACTCTCTGCGACCCCATGGACTGTAGCCCACTAGGCTCCTCTGTCCATGGAATTCTCCAGGCAAGAATACTGGAGTGGGTTGCCATTCCCTTCTCCAGGGCATCTTCCTGACCCAGGAATCAAATCTGGGTCTCCTGCATTGCAGGCAGATTCTTTACTGTCTGAGCTACTGGGGAAGCCCCAGTGCCAAAAGGCCAAGCCTAAAGCTCTGATAGTGGGAGGGATTGGGAGCAGGAGGAGAAGGGGACGACAGAGGATGAGATGGCTGCATGGCATCACTGACTCGATGGACGTGAGTCTGAGTGAACTCTGGGAGTTGGTGATGGACAGGGAGGCCTGGCGTGCTGCAGTTCATGGGGTCGCAAAGAGTCGGACACGACTGAGCGACTGAACTGAACTGAAAGGACTAAAGCTGTCCGTAAGACTGGAGAGAAACCCACATGTTATTACAAAGTTGCTAACACCAGGAGAAAAGCAAACCCCTGTCAATATTCCACAAGCAGAATCTCTTCAATATGTTAACTTTCATAATCACTTTAGAAGAGGTTTCTGTGGCCTCTGAATTTTGGAAGATCCTGGAGGGCTTTCACTAGAGGGACATATGTTGCAGTGGAGAGAGCACTGAACTGGGAGTCATAGCTTCCTCCCAGTTGCATTTTCCACATTGCATTCATCTTATGTGGCCCACCCTGGGGAAGATTTGCTTTACTTTCCCAGGTGGCTTGACTGGAATGAGGCTTTTCAGGTGCTGGCAATACTCTATTTCTTGATTTTTAGTGCGGATTACATGGTGAGTTCATTTTACATGCTTTTTTTTGTATGTGTCACACTTTTTGAAAAAGTTGAAATATCTTCCTCTCCAGTCGTGATTTCCACATTGCATTCTACTTATCTGTTGCATGACTGTCACCATTATCAGACTGTGAGCATCACTAGTATAGGAAAGGAAGTAAGTTTGCAGAAAATGTCTAGAGCAGTGCCTGGAACTCATTTGAGCCCTCTAACTGACTGCTTAGTACTCAGTGATTTAATGAAAGGAAAATGGCTTCTAGTTTCTACTCTGCGTGTGGGTAACTGTGTTATATTGCACCAAAAAAAACCTCACTAGATCTACCTGTCACGTAGAGAAATAAGAGATTTCATTACAGAATGGCTAAGTCTTTTTCCAGTTTAAAAATTCTATAAGAATATATTAAAATATAAAGGTACAAGAAATATTTTAGAATGTTAAATATATCCCATGGTGATTGATATTAGTAAAAGTAAGGACAACTGAAAAAAATGGCAAATAAAGATGACTTCAAAATATAACTATGGCTTCCAGTTTATGAAAATAAATGTTGAATTAATTTCTGAGTATCATGTTTTCCAATTTAATTCAGTTGTTCACTTTCTGTAAGAGAAAAGCATTTTATCTAACTTAAATGTGTGATGATGAAGCAAAATTAAAAAGGAGCCAATTTCTCTCTAAAAAATGTCCTTATAGACCAGAAGGAAAATAGAGACTGAATGTATCCTCCCACTTGAAAACTGGAAAAAAATATATGAAGCAGTTTTTCAGACATTGTCTATCAGGCAACACAGGACATTTATCTCTGAGGTTGGAAAAACAAACAGGGTGAATTGTGTGACTTCTCCAGCTTAGTGCCTGGAGTGAGTTCTAGGGGGCAGTATGCATGCATGTGTGTTAAGAGACATCTGTTGTGTCTGACTCTTTCTGACCCTATGGACTGTAGCCTGCCAGGCTTCTCTGTCCATGGGATTCTCCAGGCAAGTATACTGGGGTTGGGTTGCCATGCCCTCCTCTGGGGGATCTTCCTGACCCAGGGACTGAGCCCATGTCTCTTGCATCTTCTGCATTGGCATGCCGGTTCTTTACCACTAGCACCACTTGGGAAGCCCAGGATGCAGTACAGGGAAGTGGAAATGAGGGATCCCAGTGATCTCCATGATTTGAAGAGTTGGAGTTTGGAGTCTGGGGAAGCCAAAATGTCTCTAGTTCACAAAGAAGGGAGCTGGATGGGTCTAGAGATCCGTCCCCCTGAGATCTTCTTCTGACTTCTGCTACATGCTTGTGGGAGACTACACAAATTTGGGGAAATAAAGGACAAAAAGGAGCAGTGGGAACATTTCATGACACTCATACAGAGCTGGAAATAGTTATGTTCCTAGCACCTAAGAGTGGAAAATGCCATAGTGCACAGGACATCAGAGAGAGAAGAGTATTCTGAAGGGTATTGCCTCAGTGGGGCAGCAAGTGTATACTTAAAAGCTACTGAATCCTACCTAACAAATCTTAACAGCAAGCCTCAAAAAAACCCAAACTGTTTCCAAATGATCTGACTGTATCCCAGAATAAAGCTTGAAAAATATGAGAATATAAAAATATCCAGCACTCAACAAAGAAAAATTCACTATGCCTGGCATCCAACAAAAAAATTGCCAGGCATACAGAGAAACAGGATAATATGATCCATAAAAGGAGAAAAATCAGTTAATAGAAACATGCCCATAAGTGACACAGTATAAAATTAGTAACTAAGGCATTGAAATGATTGTTATAACTATTTCATATTTTCAAGAAAAAGAGGAAACACTGCATATGTTAAGTAGAGACATAGAAGATAGAAGAACTATATAAAATTTTCTAGAGATGGAAAGTGGAATATGCAAGATGAAAAATAAGATGGATAGGATAAACAACAGATTGGATATTGAAGAAGGAAAAGATTAGTGAACTTGAAGATTTAGTAATGGAAGCTATCCAATATGAAACACAGGAAAAAAAAATCTGAAATAAATGAGTGCATCAGTGAATCATGGGACTACTTAAAGCAGCCTAATATACATGCAATTGGAACCCTGAGAGAGGAGGGAGGGGTATGATAAGGAGATTACTATGAATATGCACCCTTGACCTAAACATTCATCTCTACAGAATCCTGGGATATTTCTTATAGACAAGGGAAGTATGATCTGACTACCCTCATCTCCCTCCAAAATGGTTCAAAAATCACTGGGGCTACTACTTACACCAAGGATTTGGTGTGTAGGAACCCAGGAGGCAGAGTGGCTTCAAAGGGTGAAGCTGCCACTCCAGGCTGACTGAGCAAGAGGCTTCCATCTAGTGCCTTGGTGACGGGGCCACTACAGAACTGCATTGGGGGCCCTGGAAGAGGGTTGTGACTGGGGCCACTGCAGACAGCTGTCCTGGGCAGCATTCTGCCAAGCTGTGGGGCTGACAATAACAGTGGGTCTAGAAGACAGAGCATCAAGTCAAAGAGGCTTATTCTCCAACCTTAAGATCTAATGGAAGTTTTACCCCATTAGGTTTCGGACTTTAAGATCTGGTACTCCTTTCTTCTTTCCTGTTTCTCTCTTTTGGAATAGGAATGTCTATGCTATGCTTGTCCCACCACTGTATTTTGGAAACACATACATAGTTAGGGTCCAGTTTCAAAACTGGAGAGAAATTTTGCCTTAGGCCAAATCAAACCTTGAGTCTCATCCATATATGATTTATCTGATATTTCAACAGGACTTTGGACTTAAGACTTAAGAGTTGATGCTGGGACAAGGTAAGACTTTTGAGGTAAAATAAGTATATTTTGTGTGTAAGGAGGACATAAGTTTATTTTCTTGGGCTCCAAAATGACTGCAGATGGTGACTGCAGCCATGAAATTAAAAGACACTTGCTCCTTGGACGAAAAGCTATGACAAACCTTGACAATGAATTAAAAAGCAGAGACTACTTTGCTGAAAATGTCTGTCTATTCAAGCTGTGGTTTTTCCAGTAGTCATGTATGGATATGAAAGTTGGACCATAAAGAAGGCTGAAAGCCAAAGAATTGATGCTTTTGAACTGTGGTGTTAGAGAAGACTCTTCAGAGTCCCTTGGACAGCAAGGAGATCAAACCAGTCAATCGTAAAGGAAATCAGTCCTGAATATTCATTGGAAGGACTGATGCTGAAACTCCAATACTTTGGCCAACTGATGCGAAGAGCCAACTCATCAGAAAAGACCCTGTTGCTGGGAAAGATTTAAGGCAGGAGAAGGGGATGACAGAGGATGAGATGGTTGGATGTCATCATTAACTCAATGGACATGAGTTTGAGCCAGCTTCAGGAGATGGTGAAGGACAGAGAAGCCTGGCATGCTACAGTCCATGGGGTCACAAAGAGTCAGACACAACTGAGTGACTGAACAAGAACAACCAAGTCTGGAATGCTATGGACTGCATGTATATGACCCCCTCCCCCCAGATTCTTATGTCAAAGCACAGGTCATAAGGGGATAGTATTAGGAGATGGGGTCTTTGGGAGATGATTAGGTCATGAGGGTGGAGATTTCACAAAGTGGATTAGTGGCCTCATAAAAAGACCCCAGAGAGTGCTCTCATCCCTTCTGCCATTTAAGCACACAGTAAGAAGGCAGCTGGCTATACCAGAAAGTAGGTTCTTACCAGACACTGAATCTGCTGTCATCTTGATCTTAGACTTCTAGCCTTCAGAGATGCAGGACATAAATATTTGTAGTTTAATCCATCTAGCCTATGGTATTTAAAAATTTTTATATAAGCCTCAACAGATGAAGATATCATCTCTTAAACTTGGGAAATTAGGCTGCTTTTCATTCTCTGACTGTCTTCTTTCTTCTCCTACCCCACTGTCACTTCTCCATAAGTTGATAATCATTTTCGTGTAGTGTCTTGGCTGAAGTGGGAAGGATAATTATATTGCTTTAACTACCAACTGAGACAAAAAATACCCCATCAGTTGGAACTAAGATAATGTTTTTCCTGTGTTTTATAATTATGTTCTTAGTCCTGTGTCAGTATTAGAAAAGCTATGCTTCAGCATCTGGCTGTCAGGTCTTATCTAATGTGTGCTGGTATGCTTTCTCCCAGTATTTTAGATTTCTTCCCTTCCAGGCCCATAGAGGACTGTACTTCTTGGTCACATTGTGGGTAGGTGAGGCCATGTGATTGATCCTGGCCAATGAGTTGTGAGAATGAACTGTGCCACTTTTGGACTGGGTCATGAGCCAGTGATGTGAGTTCATTGGGCTTTAGGGATAGTGGTTGCTTTATCAGCCCAGGTTCCTAAGTGATGATGAGTAGAGTCTATCTGTAGTTGGATCTATGCTGCTGCTAAGTTGCTTCAGTCGTGTCCGACTCTGTGCAACCCCATAGACGGCAGCCCACCAGGCTCCCTCATCCCTGGGATTCTCCAAGCAGGAACACTGGAGTGGGTTGCCATTTCCTTCTCCAAGTTGAACCTATAGCATGAGTTAAAAATTCACCTTTGTTTATTTTAAGCCATTAAAACTTACTTCCACAAAAAAATAAAGGGTGTTTGTAAGACTGTTTCATTTCCATAACATGTTTTTTAAATATGAATATTTTAATAACTAAAAGTGATAGAGAAAATGTATAGCTTTAGTTTTTTCATTTTTTAAAGATGCAGTAGAGTGGTAATACAGAAAACCCATTGACTTTAGGGTCAGGCACTAGAGTCAAATCAATTTTGTCACCTCAAGGTCAAGGCAGATAATTCTCTGAGCTTCTCAGATGAAGAGGACAAACTTCTGTCTGAATTGCTGTGATTTTTAAGCAAGATCATATATAAATTTTCCTGGAGAAGAAAATGACAACCCACTCCAATATTCTTGCCTGGGAAATACCATGGACAGAAGGAGCCTGGCGGGCTATAGTCCATGGGGTGGCAAAAAAGTTGGACACAACTTAGTGACTAAACAAACACAATATATAAATTACCTGGCACAACAAAACAAAGTAGTTATCATTTATTTAGTAATTAATGCATAACCTCAGATATGCAGATGACACCACCCTTATGGCAGAAAGTGAAGAAGAACTAAAGAGTCTCTTGATGAAAGTGCAAGAGGAGAGTGGAAAAGTTGGCTTAAACCTCAACATTCAGAAAACTAAGATCATGACATCTGGTCCCAAACTTCATGGCAAATAGATGGGGAAACAGTGGCAGACTTTATTTTTTTGGCTCCAAGATCACTGCAGATGGTGATTGCAGCCATGAAATTAAAAGATGCTTGCTCCTTGGATGAAGAGCTATGACAAACCTAGACAGCATATAGACTTTATTTTTTTGGCTCCAAGATCACTGCAGATGGTGATTGCAGCCATGAAATTAAAAGATGCTTGCTCCTTGGATGAAGAGCTATGACAAACCTAGACAGCATATTAAAAAGCAGAGACATTCCTTTGCCAACAAAGGTCCATCTAGTCAAGGCTATGGTTTTTCCAGTGGTCATGTATGGATGTGAGAGTTGGACTATAAAGAAAGCTGAGTGCTAAAGAATTGATGCATTTGAACTGTGGTGTTGGAGAAGACTCTTGAGAGTCCCTTGGATTGCAAGAAGGTCCAAACAGTCCATCCTAGAGGAGATCAGTCCTGAGTGTTCATTGGAAGGACTGATGTTGAACTGAAATTCCAATACTTTGGCCACCTCATGTGAAGAGCTGACTCATTTGAAAAGGCCCTGATGCTGGGAAAGATTGAGGGCAGGAGGAGAAGGGGACGACGGAGGATAAGATGGTTGGATGGCATCACCAACTCAATGGACATGAGTTTGAGTAAACTCTGGCAGATGGCAATGGACAGGGAGGCCTGGCATGCTGTGGATCACGGGGTCGCAAGGAGTCGAACATGACTGAGTGACTGAACTGGGCTGCAAGGAGATCCAACCAGTCCATCCTAAAGGAGATCAGTCCTGAGTGTTCATTGGAAGGACTGATGTTGAAGTTGAAGCTCTAATACTTTGGCCACCTGCTGTGAAGAGCTGACTCATTGAAAAAGACCCTGATGCTAAGAAAGATTGAAGGTGGGAGGTGGTTGGATGGCATCACTGACTCAATGGACATGAGTTTGGGTAAACTCCAGGAGTTGGTGATGAACAGGGAGGCCTGGTGTGCTGCAGTCCATGGGGTCACAAGGAGTCGGACACGACTGAGCAACTGAACTGAACTGAGGCACTGGTCTAAACTCTTTATATCTACTGCTATGTACTGACTTGCTTTTCCTCAAAATTCATGTGTTTGAAGACCTAACCTGCAATATGACTATATTTGGGGATGGGATCTTAGAGAGGTAATCTGGATTAGAAGAAGTCATGAGGGTGGGACCCCATGATGGAATTAGTTGCTTTATAAGAAGAGGAAGAGGGAGATTGCTGTTTCCACCACATGAGGACACAGTGAGAAGGCAGATATCGGAAGCCTGAAAGAGGGCTGTCACGAGGAACTAAACCCTATTGGAACCTTGATCTTGGACTTAGGCCAGAGATATGAGAAAATAGTTATTTAAATCACCCAGCCTTTGGTGTTTTGTTATAGTGACTCAAACAGATTAATACACACATTAATTCATTTAATCATCACAACAGCTCTTATTATCCCCTTTTTACAGATTAAAAAAAAAAAAGACTCAAAGAAGAAAGTGACTTTCCCAAGGCTGCACAGTGATTCCAACCTATGCAGTCAGACTCCAAACTTGTGCTCTTAACCCACTGTGCGATATATGAAAACACAGGTGTGAATCCTCAAAGTTAATCTCTGCTAGTGCTGACAGTCTCACTCTCCAGGAGGAGCACGGCCCGCTCAACGAGGGGCCCCTCACGGGTACAGGGTGTAGAATGGTTGGCATAGTCCTTTGCTTGCTTGCTTATAATTATAATGTGGGAAGCAATAACATCTGGGTTGTTTCTGAATCCAGAAAGGAAGGTTCTATTTGGGGGTGTGAGGTTGGGAAACAGACAAAACATTCAGTTTGGCTCCTTACCAATGAGGGGCCTGAAGAGTCCAAGCGTGAGTTCTTTGCACCCCAGCGTGGGCAGCTGTGGAGTACCTCCCCCCCGCCCCCCATCCCCGGTAATGGTGCTGAGGGCCTTGAAGGAAGCGCATTTCTGTACTGAGGGGACCCAAACCTATTGAGTAATTGTGCATTCAGTGGTTCCTTCATCCTGTCTCTAAAGGCAAAGTTGGTCTTTGTGTAGGCACAATGCTAATGTCATTCTCTTTCCTCTGCATGCTGCTGCTGCTAAGTCGCTTCAGTCGTGTCCGACTCTGTGCGACCTCATAGACAGCAGCCCACCAGGCTCCCCCGTCCCTGAGATTCTCCAGGCAAGAACACTGGAGTGGGTTGCCATTTCTTTCTCCAGTGCATGAAAGTGAAAAGTGAAAGTGAAGTCGCTCAGTCGTGTTTGACTCTTAGCGACCCCATGGACTGCAGCCTACCAGGCTCCTCCATCCATGGGATTTTCCAGGCAAGAGTACTGGAGTGGGGTGCCATTGCCTTCCCCTGCATACAGAGGCCCAGATGGGTTTGTGGTGCCTTGAGGACAAGCCTTCGGTAGGAGATTATACTAGGCCTGAGAGCTTGAGTTCTATGTAGGTAAGTCCACAGTGTCTTTCATAAACATGAAATTAAATGCAAACATATTTTTATATTGTCATCACTTTGAAGAGATTTATCTTTCAAAGCAAAGTATTATCTCTAACTCATAAATTCAGTCCATGCTTCACTTAAAGAGTGTTTGTTTTTCTAAATCCTCAGAAATCAGCCATGAGGCTCCCAAATATTTCAATCTTTTTAATGACACTTGCTTTAAATTCAAATACCTTTTCTCAGTAGCTTTTTTAAATAGCTGAGAATCCTTGTCATTTTTCAATTATTCCTAGGATGTTAAGAGGATTTTGAAGTTATCTATTAATGAGCCCTGCTCCCATCTCATTCCACCCAGCAGCTCTCGACTGAAGGGAGGAGGGTGAAAATTTATATGACCCCGGATTCGGGAAAGGAGGGTGGACTGATCTAAGTTGCTATGCTGTTAGATATTGAAATAGATGACATTTTGGTCACAAGCATACTACCCACAGTTCAGTTCCCTAAGGGGAGATGTTTGATATTTGAGTTTGGAACAAATTTCAGAAAATGAGCAAGACAGTCCCCATTTCTTGAGCATTCACAATGTACAAGGTGTCAGGCTAGGAACACTGCAACGTATCATTCAATCTTTGCGGTAATCCCATTATGATTACTCACTTAAACAGTGAGTAAATGGAGGCTTAGATAACTTCCTTAATTAGAAGGGGTGAGGTTGCAAAGCTAGTGGTATAGCCAGGATTTGAAACCAAGTCAGTCTGAGTCCAGCAATTTAGTTTTTCACCTCATGTAATGCTCCTTTTATTCAACGTTGACTATTGAGGAGAATCAAAGAGAGGCACCAGAAGAAAACTTTTCCTCACTTCCCTACTGAAAGGTAACAAGAGCCTCAGTTTTCAACGTATTTGCAGACATTCCCTAAGCCGCTGTGGTACAGGGGGTGCTCTGATCCGGGTAGCATATCAGGGGAAGCGTGTCATAGACACTCCAGGAGCACCAGCATTTCACATGTGGACTCTCGCAGAACAAAACCTTCTCTTTTCCCACTTGCAACAAGACTTAGAATGTAAACAAGCTCCCTCAGCTGATGGGGACTGAAGTGCTGAGACAGTAGTATAAAGTTCTAAATAGTTTTTAGACTCTTCCAAAGATTACCTGGAGATATTTCAAAATTCAATCCAATAAGTGTTTTGTAAGTGTTGACAACATGCCAAGCCCAGGATTGGTACTAAGGAGACAGAGATGAGTAAGACCTCTTCCCTGTCCTTGAGGAGTTCTCCATCTAATGGGGGTTGTTTATCTGTTCCAGGAGCAAATACAGAGATTCTGTTACACACAAATCAATACATGGGTGAATGCTTCTACCCTGAATAGGGTTTGAATGTGTTACATAAAAGTCTGCTGTAAACTATCACAGGAGAACAAAGGTATAATATAATGAATAAAAAGGGGAAAGAAAAAGGTTAGAGTAGTGAAATTAAGCCTGGGAAATTAGTGCATGAGGCATAGCCAAGGATTCAGTACAGTATTTTGTGGTCAGCGGGTCTTAAGCTTCCTAGCTGTCAAAGTAAAAAGGGAAACACGATCAGTCATAAGGTTTACAACAGTCTCATAACATGTTCATACCTGTTGCTCAAGAGAGGCATGTAAAAACTGGCATTAGAACCTGAGAAAATTTTTTGCTTGGAGTCTTCCTAAATGAGACTCATATGAAATAGTGACACATATTCTCAAAAAACCACAGCACATTCAAGTAATAAACACAAGAGGTATTTCCAAGTGGCTCCTTACTAGCACACCAGCTAATTTAATAGTGCCAAAGAGAAATTCTGAAAATAAACATCTCTAAGGACACGACTGAGTGACTGAACTGAACTGAAGGGTCAAAATGGTTAAGTCCAAGGGCCAAGGTACTATTTATTGTTCTCAGTCAACCTAGGGGCTAGAAATTTACCTCTGTCTGGGCCACGTATTTTGAGATGATCTCTGTTCTAAATGTTAGCTCCTTGGGAGGAGAGGCTTCCCTGGTGGCTCAGAGGTTAAAGCGTCTGCTTGCAATGCGGGAGACCCCTGGGTTGGGAAGCTCCCCTGGAGAAGGAAATGGCAACCCACTCCAGTACGCTTGCCTGGAGAATCCCATGAGGGAAGAGTCTGGTAGGCTACAGTCCACGGGGTCGCAAAGAGTCAGACACGACTGAGCTACTTCATTTCACTTGGGAGGAGAGAGGTTTGCTGCTTTATCGTTTATACACCAGGTATACTCAACCTTGAGCAGCTTGGTCACCTGCCTTGGGGCTTTTTTTTTTTTTTTCCCATGGTTATCACATGCTTTAGAGTGAAACAGATTGGGGTTGTCTTACATTGTGTCACTGTGGGCAATTTGCTTAGACTGCCTCAGATTCAGTTCTTCTCTCCTGTGAATTGGGAGAGGAATACCTGCTTCACAGGTTTACTGGGAGAAGCAAGCAAGGTCGTGTATAATCACAGAGCTCTGTGCTCAGGGGAGAGCAAACACTCAACAGTAGCTATCAAGGAGATGAAACTACTAATAATGATGTCCCTCTTCTTTTTTAAAAATACTGTTGGAGCCTTTTGATTTATTTACTTGGCTGTGCTGGGTCTCTGCTGCTCCGCGGGCCTTTCTCTAATTGCGATGAGCGGGAGCTGCTCTCTGGTTGTGGTGCCTGGGCTTCTCATTGCAGTGGCTTCTCTTGTGGAACGTGGGCTTTCAGGTGTGGGGGCTTCAGGAGCTCAAAGTTTGGGGCATATGGGCTTAGATGCTCTGCAGCATGTGGGATCTTCTCCGATCAGGGATCGAAGCCGGTGTCTCTTGCATTGGCAGGCAGATTCTTTACACTGAGTCAGCAGGGAAGCCCTGATTCATTGTATTTAGATTGCAGGGTAATGGCCTTTTTCCCTTCATGACTTTAGTGTCAGCAAACAACTTTTATCATGTTCGTATATTTTTGTTAGATTTTATTCCTACTAAAGATTCAGTATAGCATTTCTAATACTTTGTTTAATTTTAAAATATAATCCTAAAGCTTTATAGCTAAGAGCCAATATAAACATTTGATTATCTCAGATTTATGAAAGAAAAGGCAAAATAAAATGAAGCAGAACTAAGCCATTTCAGGCCCAAAGAAGCTTCACCAGGCTTTCCCAAGACCCAATATTAGCATCCAATAGAAAACAACATCCACAGTTTAAAGATATGTGCTGGAGACCTGTGGGGCTGTAGATCTAATTTAATTAAAATTAAGATTTATGGAAGGAGTGATTTCATTAATGCCCTTGGTTAATAGACAAGTACTAATTTGCATATCTTGACAATGCATATTCAAAGCAGGTGATGAAGGCCTGCTCTATAAAGGCTCAGAAAGCAAATTGCTGGCTGACCTTGGACTACATAGGCGGGCATGTGTCAAGTCCACATATCTGTGTCTCTTACAAAAAGGCCTGTAGCTCTTTAAATGCTCATAAATATAAACGCACGCTTGCTCTGTTTTTCTTAAGAGTCTGTTGCTTGTTCAGCTTTTCTCAGGTTAGGGGCAGAGGGGTCAGCTAAGCCTCTGACCCCCGTCTCAGTCAGTTCTCAGGGGACAAATCCTAGTAGACTTCAGAGAGATGTGGGTCAATATTATGTGGCTTTGTTGAGCTTCCCTGGAAATAGGAACAATTTGAATTTCAATTGCTATTTGTTGAATGTCAGAGCCCTGTGAACTTGAGTCAGTAACCATGATTTGAATGCCTTCAGTATGGCATATGCATGGCATAAAGTCACATTGTCCCAGTCCTATTTCATGTTTTGATTTGAATGGTAGACCAGAGAACATCTCATTAAGTGTGCAAATTAGATCATGTTAAGTAATGGCTTGAGTACCTGGTAGAGAAAGATTGAATTTCAAAGTAACGTTAGAGAATGAGTCATAAGCAGAGGAAGGTGAGGCATGATTTTATATATGTTTACATCCCCTCTCCCCTCCCACACATGAGATCATCATATCCACAGTGTCTGTGGGTACTTGGCACAGGCTGACAATAAATACCAGTTTAACTGAAGTGGCCCCAGTGTTCTTGCCTGGAGAATCCCAGGGACGGGGGAGCCTGGTGGGCTGCCATCTATGGGGTCGCACAGAGTCGGACACAACTGAAGAAACTTAGCAGCAGCAGCAGCAACTAAAGGATTCACTCAAGAAGATTAGGAATGCTTTTCTTGCAACTTGGATCACAAAGGATCTGAAGTTCAGGATATTTTTATCAACTAAAAAGTAAACTTTGTAATTTTCAGCTGTCCTCTGTGCTAGTTCCTCTGGTTGCCAAAATGAAACCTCAAAAAAAAAACAAAACAAAACCGTAGAACAACAAAGAAACAAAAGCTGGTGTTCTTTTTTTTTTTTTTTTTTAAATAATTTTACTTTATTTATGGCTGTGCTGGGTCTTTGTGGCCAGGCAGGCTTTTCTCTAGTTGTGGCGAGTGGGCTGCTTTTCCTTGCTGTGGGCAGGCTTCTCATTGCAGTGGCTTCTCCTGTTGCAGAGTAGGGCTCTAGGGTGCTCAGACTTAAGTAGTTGTGGTTCCGGGGCTCTAGAGCAGGCTAAATAGTTGTGGAGCATGGGCTTAGTTGCTCTGGGACATGTGGGGTCTTCCCAGCCCAGAGATCAAACCCATGTCTCCTGCGTTGGCAGAGGGATTCTTTACCACTGAGCCACCAGGAAAGCCCACTGCTGTTCTTTTTCCTGCTTTTGTTTCCTCTTTCCTTCATCCGGAAGATGCAGGTAAGGCTATGCCTAGGAGATGTTGACGTAACTTCTAATTTACGTTTGGGGACTGATTGTGTGACTCGTTCCCATTAATCATTGCCACAGAATTCCTCCATCCCGTGTTCTTTCTCCCCCATGCTATGGACACAGTTGGAACAGATACAACCATTGGAATCATGGATAGCTAAGATCCTCTGGAGGGCAGAGTTTGGTGAAGAATCATAACGTACTGTTAGAAGACCAAGTTCAGGGGGAGGGGTGTCTTGTTCAAGGTGCTCCCTCCCGGATGCCCAAAGAGGGTACCTCTGTTTATGGGACTGGCCAACTCTGGAGGGCAACCTTCCCTGGCACCTGCCAGTGCATATTCATATCTCTTCCTGGAGGTTTATTTTGCTTTCTGACCTTGGATGTTGTCTTAGTTATTTACCTCACTACTTATTCTAACCCCCTAATATTTTCTTTCAGTGTTTCATACCTTTATTTTTTTAAGCTTTAAATAAAATTTACCCAGGCTAGAGAATTAAGGCACAACTTGAAACAAAATCTCACTTTTGTTGTGGATTTTCTGTGTCTTTAGATGGTTTCATTATTTTCAGCAGTTAGGCTAAATTTAGAGAAAAAGGTGATTTGAAACAATTAATTGTTAACTCTAGGTGGACTAGATAAAATCATTGTTCAGCTTTTCTTTCTTATGTGTCTTTGCTATTTGTTTGATAGAAAAGTTTATTTTGAACTCTGGAGCTCTAGCAGCCAAGTTTTAAAACAAAGCCAGGATTAAATATAAATAGATACTTGTCCTTAGTATCATGATACCTATTTCCCAGAACTGAAATGCAAATTAAATGGTCTGATTTATGTAATGCTCTTAGGATAATTCATATAATACAGCAAGGACTTAGTAAATGGCAGTCATATCATCAGCAAAATGGAAAGACAGCCTACCGAATGGAAGAAAGCATTTGCAAATCATGTATCTGAAAGGAATTAACATCCAAAATAGACAACACAGTAACAACAAACCAAACAATCTAATCAAATAGTAGGCAGAGCATCTGAATAGATATTTTTACAAAGAAGATAAACTGATAGCCAACACATCCATGAAAATATGCTCAGCATCACTAATCACCAGGGAAATGAAAATCAAAATGAGATATCATTTCTTATCTACAAGAATGGGCATCATTGAAAAGAAAACAAATGCTAGTGAGGATGAGGAGAAAAGGGAACTCTTGCGTACTTTTTTTGGGAATGAAAACTGGTGCAGTGACTATGGAAAACAGTATGAGATTCATAAAAAATTTAAAAATAGAACTATTTGGTTGGCCAGAAAGTTCATTGGGTTTTTCTGTATGATGTCATGGAAGAACATGAACTGTCTTTTTGGCTAATCCAATATCATATGATCCAGCTCTTCTGCTGCTGGTGGTGGTGGTTTAGTCACTCAGTCATGTCTGACTCTTGTGATCCCATGGACTGTAGCCTGCCAGGCTCCTCTGTCCATGGGATTCTCCAGGCAAGAACACTGGAGTGGGTTGCCATTTCCAGCTTTTCTACCTCTGGGTATTTATCTGAGGAAAATAAAAACACTAATTCAAAAAGATATGTACCCCCATGTTCATTCCAGCATGATTTACAATAGCCAAGATATGGAGACAACCTAAGTTTCCACTGATAGGTGAATGGATAAAGAAAATATGGTGTGTGTATATATGTATACACGTTGTGTATACACACATACATATACATATAAATAGAGTACTATTTAACCATAAAAAAAAAACCAAAATCTTGCCATTTGTGACAAAGTAGTTGGACTTTGAGGGCATTATGTTAAGTGAAATAAGTCACAGAAAGACATATACCATGTGATCTAACTTACATGTGTAATCTAAAAATAAAACCCAAACCAAGCTTATAGATACAGTGATCAGACTGGTAATTGCCAGAGGGAGGAAGTTGAAACTGGGTGAAATGAGTGAAAAGAGTCGAAGGTACAAGCTTCCAACTATAAAATAAATGTCATGGAATGTAACATACAGCATGGTGAGTACCATATATTGCATATTTAAAATTTGCTCAGAGAATAAATCTTAAAAGTCTTCATACAAGAAAAATATTTCTTGTAACTTTGTGTGGTGATGAATGTTATTTAGACTTATTGTGGTGATCATTTTCCACTATATATGAATATCGAATCATGATGTTATACATATGAAACTAATATAATGTTATACCTCAATTATACTTTAACCAAAAAAAAAACTATTGATATAACCATAATGAGAGAATAATTCTTTCAAATCACATTAGATATTGTTTTAGCTATATATTTTAATACAATATGTTCTAACTATAAGCAAACAACCCAAACAATGGGTTGGTAATTAAGCCATTACCAAATATTGTTATTAGATTTGAGATTTGAGACTTGATTTAAAACTATCAGATTTTTGACTTGTGTCCATTTGAGCAACTACCCATTTATGCTTTATGTACCTATTGGTTCATAAAGGGGTTACCCTGGTGGCTCAGAGGTTGAAGCGTCTACCTCCAGTGCGGGAGACCCAGGTTCGATCTGTGGGTCGGGAAGATCCCCTGGAGAAGGAAATGGCAACCCACTCCAGTACTCTTGCCTGGAAAATCCCATGGACGGAGGAGCCTGGTAGGCTGCAGTCCATGGGGTCGTTAAGAATCAGACACGACTGAGCGACTTCCCTTTCACTTTCACCTATTGGTACAGTTGGTTACAAGAAAAGTTAAAAGCCACACAGCCAATACCACATCTTGCAATGTAGTTTTCCTCATGGAATGGGAGTAAGTTAGACTCTGAGGAGAGGATTATGTGAAACTACTAAGTGCTGAAGAATTGATACTTTTGAACTGTGGTGTTGGAGAAGACTCTTGAGATTCCCTTGGACTGCAAGGAGATCCAACCAGTCCAGCCTAAAGGAAATCAGTCCTGAATATTCACTGAAGCTGAAACTCCAATACTTTGGACACCTGATGTGAAGAACTGACACACTGGAAAAGACCCTGAGGCTGGGAAAGATTAAAGGCGGGAGGTGAAAGGGGCGACAGAGGATGAGATGGTTGGATGGCATCACCGATTCAATGGACATGAGTTTGAGTAAACTCTGGGAGTTGGTGATGGACAGGGAGGCCTGGTGTGCTGCAGTCCATGGGGTCACAAAGTGTTGGACACGACTGAGCGACTGAACTGAACTGAGACTCCAGTGTTCTCGTTCTGTGCTTCACAGACACTGGTGTGTTATGACTCGTTAGGCAGTATAGCAGAAGGGACGTCTGCAGTCACACACAAATAGGAAACAGTTCCCACTATAGGAAATGGACTGATTTTGCCTTGGGCTGCTCAGGGCAGAAACCTAGGAATATTTGACCCCTTCTTTTCCTCGCCTCATGTTACCCAGTCCACCAGCACATCATCTTACTCCATTTCCAATTGTTCCCACACCCTCCTCCCTCTGTCTTCTTAGCTGTCCCACCCAAACAGCTCAGCCCTAAGCTGTGATGCGGCCTACCTGCCCATCTCTATGGCCCCTACTTTCTAGAGCAAGTCCACAATAATCTTTGAAAAGCTAAATCCTAGGACTTCATTCCCCTATCTAAAGCCCTCCCTGGCTTCCTATTCATTTCAGTTCAGTAGCTCAGTATGTCCGACTCTTTGAGACTAAACCCAAGCTTTTTCCTTGTCCCTACCTGTCTCTCTGACTTCATCTTCTATTACTGCTCGATTCACTCCATTCTGTCCTGAGCTTTATCTCTGTCCCTGAGTATGACATTCTCAATTCTGGCTGAAGACCTTTGCCTGGAGAGCACTTCTGGAGCTACTGTTTTTAGCCAACTCCACACACCACCAACCCTTACACGCTGTATCACTTCTTATTTTAAGTTAGTTTTAGAGATCATACCACTATCAGAAATCATGTTGTTCATTTGTTGGGTACTTGTTCCTGGCCTCATCTGGAATGTAGTCCTTCTGAATGTTGGGATGTTGTTATATTTCCAAGTTCCCAATGCAGTGCCTGGCATCTCATAGACACAGATATTTATTGTATAGGTGAATAAAGTAATAAATAACATCAGATTCTAGACCTTATACTGCCTTATAAGTGTGACCAAAAATATGGCCACTAGTTCTTTTATGATATATAGTTTAGCCATAAAATAAAGCAACACTTTTCTGTAATGATAGTTTTAGATGAAATTTTCAAAATTAAAACTTGTTTTTATCTACTTGGGGGGGAATTTAAAACTTCAAATAAAAAAAAATGCCTTGGTCTCCATGATTATGCAACTGGAGTTGAAGTATTATTAAAATATTTTTAGACATTCAATTAAATGCTTTCCTTGAGCCCTGAAGCAGCTGGTAAACATCACGCACTAAACTAAAAGTCTTTTCTTCATTTTTTGTTTTACTTTTGAATGATGTATATATTTTGTAAATATACTACATTTATTTTTAAACCCTAAAGCAATTCTAAAAGAATGAATGTCAGAGATTTATTTTTCAAAATTTTTGGACAGGCTACACAGAATGTTTTTATTAGATGGTAACTTTAATTTTTAATTAAAGTTAAATCTTTGGTTGATCAGAAGCCAGTTTAATAATATTTAGGTGTTCTTTCTTTTTCTTAAACTAGACTATTTCCTATATAGACTCATGTTTTCCAAATGGCAGAAACATTTTCCAAATGAAATATTCTAAAGCTCCAATATATAAAGCAAATATTGTGACTTCAACCGTCCTTAGTGATGTGAGCTTTGGAAAAATTACTTAAGCTTTCTGAGTCTATTTTCCCTCCTATAAATGGGGACGCCTTGCTGCAAGGATTAAATAAACTGATCCATGTCAAGCTCCCAGCTCAGCATCAGACATAACAGACCCTTGATACGTGTTACTTACTTTCTACATTGCTGTCTCCTTCGCTTTACTCCAGTTATACCCAGTGAGTTCCTGCTAGGTGCTTTGCGCTTGCTTGGTAATGGGCATAGCAACAGCGAACAAGACCTGGTGCTTGACTCCAGCCTTAGATAAGCTCTTTGCATTGGAGACTTTTAGTGTGGCTTGGAGTTTGATGATACAAGACATAACTATATTAATATATCTATTAATCTATCTATAACTATATATGTCAATAAAATGCAAGTTTTTACCACATGTAGTAGGCAGGGTTCCAAAGTTAAAAATCATTGCAGAAGACAAGTTTTTTTTTTTTTTTTTAGAAGACAAGTATTTTTGTGTGATAGTCATGATTGCTTGATATGCAGGGTTGCAAAGTCAAGTTTAAAAACATCGGGGTGCACCAAATTGTATAGGTTTCATTCTAGAACTTTAACTTGGGAAAATGCACTATGACTTTCTAAAAAATTCTCTGGCAGTTCTGTGCACATATGAAGGACTCTTACAGAATATTTGATTTGTAAATAGCCACACATTTTCTGAGACATTAGAGGAAGAAAGGAGATTTCCAGCCAAGACTCTGTTCAGTTCAGTTCAGTCGCTCAGTTGTGTCTGACTCTTTGCGACCCCATGAATCGCAGCACGCCAGGCCTCCCTGTTCATCACCATCTCTCGGAGTTCACTCAGACTCACATCCATCGAGTCCGTGATGCCATCCAGCCATCTCATCCTCGGTCATCCCCTTCTCCCCCTGCCCCCAATCCCTCCCAGCATCAGAGTCTTTTCCAATGAGTCAACTCTTTGCATGAGATGGCCAAAGTACTGGAGTTTCAGCTTTAGCATCATTCCTTCCAAAGAAATCCCAGGGTTGATCTCCTTCAGAATGGACTGGCTGGATCTCCTTGCAGTCCAAGGGACTCTCAAGAGTCTTCTCCAACATCACAGTTCACTGGCATTCTTCTTTTGTCTGTACTTTCCTTTGTGGGATTCATGTTGGACCCAAAGATGAATTCAATGTTGACAGGTAGTAAAGGGGGTGAGGGAGGCACTCTGAGAAGAAGAAAGTAGAAAAAGCCTACTTTGTTGTGGCATAAGCATTAAGCAACTATTTTCTATGGAACATTATTAATTATAGTAATTTAATAAAAGAACATGAAGAAAACCTAGCATTCAGATAGTATTCGAAAGCTGGATTAAGCCTCCACAAAGTTGTACTCTAAAATTTTTGATTTCTCTGTTGAGGACTTTTGTAATAATTCTGGATTTCATGCTTCTTATTCCAACCCAGTGGACTTCGTAGGGCATTTTGGTTCAATGTATGATTCCAAAGTTTTTCCCAGGCAAGAGGTAGGCATAGAATGGTAAGACTCATTTGACTGAAATCACTGACATTTTGAAAGAAAACAGAAGCATGGCCAAGTTTGTGAAGGTTTAAGTTTGTTTAGAAGTGATTCTGTGTATGTATGGGGAAGCTTTTTTCACTGTTTCTTAAGCGATTTGGTGCTTGGTTTCTTCCTGCCGCCTCCCCATCTAATTTACTTCATCTCGGCCCTCCTGTACTAGGTATTTTTGCCAGGAGCCACAGGCCTTCAGTCTTTGTGCTGGTCTCACCTGGGCCTTCTGGTGTTCCATTCCTCCCCATGTCCTTTCCATCTGTTTGGATGGATCACCATATTGGCTTTCCAGATGTTTGGGCTTGAACTGGACAAGAGTCTGTTTCGGATTCAGTCCCTCCTTTGCCCTTGCTGGAGTAGAAACTCACCAGTCTGTTAAATCAGTGCATATGGGAAAAGCTTAGAGGATACTGAAAGGGTTTTGCTTCATTGCCCCAATTCTATACTTTTACAGGGGCTTTCTCAAGGTCAAAGTCCATCTTTAAAGTCTACATTTCAGTGTTTCCCAATCTTTCTATCACCAATAGTCTCTCTTACAATTTTCTTTCCTTATCTCATTTTTTAAAAAAGAGTTTTGTCTACCAAAAAGTATAACCAAGGTTATATTTTCCTATTAATTAAAGTTTATGTTTAGCTTGATATAAGTGTTAATATCTGCACCCTAGTTGATGTGAGTACAATCATGAACAAAGAAACTTGATGTTTTAGCCTGTGCATTTACATTTTGATAAATGTATTAATTATAAAGATAATTTTGATACTAAAAAGCTCTAGGATCCCAAGTGGATTGAGGATCCCAGGATGGGAAAATCATTTAAAGAAATGATTCTAACAGTAAGGATTTCAGTAGGTGATATTATTTCAGTTATTATTGGGAAATTTTGAACGGAAATAGGAATTTGACCTGCTGCTCAATTCATACTGAATGGACACTTGCCAGTATTTATTAACACATACTTTCTCTTACGCTCATGCAAGCTTATGTGTGATATGTAGGAAAATTTTCTCCTTGTAGAGGTATAGTTTAGGGAGATGATTTCTTTGAAATATAATTTTGTATGATAATTTGTGATATGAACTTAATCGTCACTCTTCTCCAAAGTTAGCAAATAGTAGAGAATAATTTTAAACTAGTCCTAGATGGGTTTGAAAAAATATTCTAAATATCAAGGATTGAAGGATTCAGTTCAGTTCAGTCGCTCAGTCGTGTCCGACTCTTTGCGACCCCATGAATCGCAGCACGCCAGGCCTCCCTGTTCATCACCATCTCTCGGAGTTCACTCAGACTCACGTCCATCGAGTCCGTGATGCCATCCACCCATCTCATCCTCGGTCATCCCCTTCTCCTCCTGCCCCCAATCCCTCCCAGCATCAGAGTCTTTTCCAGTGAGTCAACTCTTCGCATGAGGTGGCCAAAGTACTGGAGTTTCAGCTTTAGCATCATTCCTTCCAAAGAAATATCCCAGGGTTGATCTCCTTCAGAATGGACTGGTTGGATCTCCTTGCAGTCCAAGGGACTCTCAAGAGTCTTCTCCAACACCACAGTTCAAAAAGCATCAATTCTTTGGTGCTCAGCCTTCTTCACAGTCCAACTCTCACATCCATACATGACTACAGGAAAAACCATAGCCTTGACTAGACGGACCTTAGTCGGCAAAGTAATGTCTCTGCTTTTGAAAATGCCATCTAGGTTGNCCTTCTCCAACACCACAGTTCAAAAAGCATCAATTCTTTGGTGCTCAGCTTTCTTCACAGTCCAACTCTCACATCCATACATGACCACAGGAAAAACCATAGCCTTGACTAGACGGACCTTTGTTGGCAAAGTAATGTCTGTGCTTTTGAATATGCTATCTAGGTTTGTCATAACTTTTCTTCCAAGGAGTAAGCGTCTTTTAATTTCATGGCTGCAATCACCATCTGCAGTGATTTTGAAGCCCAAAAAAATAAAGTCTGGCACTGTTTCCACTGTTTCCCCATCTATTTCCCATGAAGTGATGGGACCGGATGCCATGATCTTCGTTTTCTGAATGTTGAGCTTTAAGCCAACTTTTTCACTCTCCTCTTTCACTTTCATCAAGAGGCTCTTTAGTTCTTCTTCACTTTTTGCCATAAGGGTGGTTCCATCTGCATATCTGAAGTTATTGATATTTCTGCCAGCAATCTTGATTCCAGCTTGTGCTTCATCCAGTCCACCTCAAACCTGCCTCTTACTAAATTCATTTTTCTAATCAAGGGATTATCTCTACAGGTACTTAGCTAACACAAACCATTTCCATGTCCACCACCAGATACTCAGAATGCAAGAAATAACAACTTCCTTTATGCCTTTTATTTCTTATTCTTGACAAGGAAACTATGGAGGCTTATTCACTTAAACTGCTGATTTCTACTTTTCCTTCCAACCTCTTGGACACTTTAACTCTATTATGTATTACATTGTATTAGTGTTATAATAATAAAATCACTCCATGCTAATTTCCCATCACTGCTACCTCTTACCTCTTCCCACAGGGCAGATTTCTACCATTCAGAGTCTGGACATTTTGCAGAACTTGTGGGACCCCAACCAATAAAGCTCTATCTGCGCCCCCCCAAATAGTTTTTTACAAGCTGTGTGAAATAACCATATTCTAGCAGCTTGTTCATCTATATACTTGTTAAATTTCAGGGCTCAAACTTGACATATGGTTTAAGAAAAACTAGGCAGTTTTTAAGAAAGCATATTATAGAATTCAACTTCTACCAAGGTTCTATCAGGCTTGCTTTAAAAAAAAAATTCAGAAGCTCGTAAACCCACTAAGTTGGATCATCTGTGCCTGTTACAACATTGCTTAAATTTTTCCCCACTGCTGAGATCATTTCCCTGAAGATTTCTAAAGGTACAAAGCATAAGGCTTCAGTGTCCGTCATGGTTTTCAACTTAATTTCCACTGTGTTTTGCAGCATCACCCCTTCCCTCAGAGTCCACAGCTTAGGCGATAGTCCAAAGTGGAATTGGACCCACGTGGCCACTGATCAGTCTTGCCTCTGCTGTTTACTGAAATGTCTTAATAAAAGATGGAGGCCCAGGAAGGACTGACCTGGCCCCCAACTTTATTTTTTTCCCCCTGATCCCAGTCATGCTCCCTTTATTCTTCATCTTATAGTGACTAAGCATTAGAAAGCTGGAAAGGTGTGAAAAAATATTTAATGGATCAAAAGAAAGCCTGGCCATCTTCTGCAACTGAGAAAGTAGACTCCTAAATTTGTCATGGATGGGAAGAGAATCATGTCCAAATAGTCTTTCTATGTATTTTTACAAAATCCCCAGCAGGAGTCAACCAATTCAGTAGGGGTATGTGAGGAAGGAGAGAATGATAATGCTGATGAGTGTGAAGACTGGTGTACAAATAAAAGTTTCTACCTCTGGATGGCACTGGCAACAAGTTAAAGCTAAAGCCAAGCACGTGGACAAAATCCAGGGCCCAGTCAGTGGCCCAGGCATCACCTCTGGGAGGACTGGTTAAGGAGGCAGCCCCATGAGAAGAACGTTGGCTTGGAGGGCAGGCAGTTCTGGGCTCCAGACTTGGCTGGGCCACTCACAGGCTGCACCAACCCCACAGGTTCACTCATCTCAGCTCCCTGGGCTAAAATGGGGACAAAAATACTTAGTTCAAAATGTAGAGATGAAAAGAGATCATATGAACTCTGCTCTAGTAAAATGAGGGTAAGTATCCTTTCCCTTTTCCCTCCCTTATTTTTCTTAAAATGACCATGAGGAAGCTAACAAAACCTACTTTGCAGACTGAGAATTTCTACAGAAACAATGAATCCTGGAAGCTAATGTGAACTCTGTTATTCAGTGATTGTAACTTAAATCCAGAGAGCTCATCAACAAGCACATTTTTTAAGTGTCCTCGGTGTCTGACGGCACGGGAAAATTACTTTTTCCCAACCTGCTAGAATAGTTTAGAAACATTTCAACGTGAGCTTTGCTGAGAGAATCATGTAATTAATACTGAGATAAAGTTTTGAAAAAGAGCAAACCCGTTTCTCCACATGAACATTGCTCCCCTTGGTGCAATTCATCTGTCCTGAGCTAAGTCCCACTGACAGACTGGGACCCCAGAACCCCCAAGGACTGTGTAGAGTGAACAGGATCTGGGCTGGGGGACAGCAATCAATGGAGTCAGTTTGTTTCTTCGTTTGCAGCAGAAAGAAACAGTTATAACTTCAAGAGCGTCTGGATGATCTACGGTGAGACAAAGAACTCCCAGCATGCTCTGTGAAAGGATGACTGGGGATCAGTAAGGGACTCATTTAGAGATGCCGCGCAGCAGGGAGGGCATGAGGAGGAGAAAGGCAGGGATGGGGGTATAAAGGATGCTGGAGGCAGCATCTTGATAGGGAATGCAAGGGGGAAATTGGCAGAGAGAAATTTTCTGTTCCAGCTAAACAACCAAGCAAACGTTTTTTGATTACCAGACTTTATTTTTTAGAACAATTTTAGATTTATGGAAAATTGTACTAGGTACAGAGTTGCTAGGGGAAGACACCAAGATAAAGAAACTTCAGGATATTTAAATACTATCAGCTTGATAATCCTTACATTCTTATATGTGCTCAGTCCTTTCATTGTTTTTTTTTTTTTTTTTACTTTCACAATATCCTAAGAGCTACTCCCAGAAACAGGTAGGGCAGACAGATTGAGATGGTGGAGTAGGAAGAAGACCCTGGGCTCACCTCCTCCCACAGGCACACCAAAACTACAGCTACTTATGGGGTGATTACCTATGAGAACGACCTGAAGCCCAGAGGAAAACATTTTCCACCACCAAAGATATAAAGAAGGAGCCTCCATGAGACAAGCAGGGAGGATGGAGGAAACTTGGTCTAGTATGGTCCCCCTGGGCCAGCGACCCACAAACAGGAGGGATATCACAGCCACAGAAGCCCTCCCTGAGGAGTGAAGGGGTCCCCATTCCACATCAGGCTCCTGAGCCCAAGGGTTCGCCACTGTGAAGATGAGCGCCCGGGAGGCTTGGCCTGGAAACCAGTGGGGCTTGTTGTTCAACTGAGCTGGAAGGCTATAGGGAACAGACTCTGCTCTTAAAGGTCATGCCCAAATCTCACGTGCTCTGAGTCCCAGCTCAGTAGCAGTTCTTTGACAAAGCAGGTAGTTTGACGGACCTCCTGTTGCTCTTGGAGATGTTCCCAAAGAGGCAGAAGGCAGCGGGACTCTCCCTGGGCACTGAGACACCAGCAGCAGCCATTTGGGGGATCTTGCTGGAGGGTGCTAGCAATGCGGCTGGCATGCGCCACTTCAGAATCCTGCTTCCAGCCAGTTAGCACCAGGGTGCTGCCCCGGCAGCACCTGCCAACAGGCCCGCAGCAGTGGCCCCTCAGCAGGCATCAAAACAAGTCATGCTGGAGACCTGTCCTGCCCACCAGCACACTGACACCAGCAACTGCATGAGACAGAGCCTCTCAGCCAGCCAGGCTGGAGGCCAGCTCTGCTTGCCAGCACACTCACAGGAATCGGCCCCGTCACAACGGAAGCACGATGGAGCCCACAGAAGGGACACCCCCAGAGCGTCAAGCTCTGGTGACCAGAGGGGAGAACACGGCTGGGCCCCACAGAACATCTCCTGCGTAGGCCATTTCCCCGAGCCTGGGAGATGTAACAGGCCTACCTAATGTACAGAAACAAAGAGATTTCTTTTCACTTTCTTTCAAGAGACCAAAGAATATGTTCCAAACAAAGGAACAAGACAAAAAACCTCAGAAAAAGAGCTAAGCAAAATGGAAGTATGCAATCTACCCAGTAAATAGTTTAAGGTAATGGTAATAAAGGTACTTGCTGAACTCAGGAGAAGAACAAATGAATACAGTGAGGATTTCAATCAAAAGTTAGAAAATATTTTTTTAAAAAAAGAATCAATGAGAGATGAAGAATATAATAACTGAAATGAAAAATACCCTAGAAGGAATCAACAGTAAATTAGATGATACACAGAAATGGATTGTCCATCTGGAAGATGGAGTAGTGGAACTCACCCACACTGAACAGGAAAGAAAAAAAAGGAATTTAAAAAATAAGGATAGTTTAAGAGACCTCTGGGATAATATTAAGTGCACTAACAGCTGCACTATGGGTCCCAGAAGGAGAAGAGAGAGAGAGAGAGAAGAGAGAATGTCTTTGAAGAAAAAACAGCTAAAAACTCCCCTAGCCTGAAAAAGGAATCAGACATCCAGGTCCAGGAAGCACAAAGAGTCCTAAACAAGATGAACCCAAAGATAATGAATATTGTGATACAGAATGGTTTGCTTTGGAAATGAACAGAGACCATTCTGTCATTTTTGAGATTGAACCCAAGTACTGCATTTCAGACTCTTTCATTGATTATGATGGCTACTCCACTCCTTCTTAGGGATTCTTGCCCACAGTAGTAGACATAATCATCATCTGAATTAAATTCGTCCATCCTCATCCATTTTACTTCACAGATTCCTAAGATGTCGATGTTTGCTCTTGCCATCTCCTGTTTGACCACATCCAATTTCCTTTGATTCATGGACCTAACATTCCAGGTTCCTACGCAGTATTGTTCTTCACAGCATCAGACTTTACTTTCACCACCAGGCACATCCACACCTGGGCATCCTTTCCACTTTAGCTCAGCCCCTTCATTCTTTCGGGAGCTATTTCTCTGCTCTTCCCCAGTAGCATGTTGGACGCCTACCAACCCGGGGGTCTCATCTTTCAGTGTCATATCTTTTTCCCTTTTCATACTGTTCGTGGGGTTCTCAAGGCAAGAATACTGAAGTGGTTTGCCATTCTTTTCTCCAGTGGACCACATTTTGTCAGGCCCTGACTAGCACAGACATGCCCTCCAGCCACTCCACATAGCTAGGTGAGATGCCTGGCGCCCTGGTTGTCCCACTGCTGGTCCTCATTGAATGTGTAAACCTTTACTGGCCATTGGATGTTCGTCAACATGCTGCCTAGGGGCCAAGGCAGAGGCCCTGCTGGAGTTGCCAGGAAGGGGGTCCGGGGAAGGCTGGAGCCAATATCGGAGGACACCCAGGAGAGGAGGGCACCCCAGACTCTCCGCTGCCACTGCCCGCCCTGGGGCTGACATACTCAATAAAGGCCATATATGACAAATCTATAACCAACATCACACTCAGTGGTGAAAAACTGAAAGCATTTCCTCTATGATCAGGAACAAAACAAGAATGCTCACTCTCACAACTTTAATTCAACATAGTATTGGAAGTCCTAGCCACAGCAATCAGGCACACATTCACACACATATATGTAATCCAAATCGAAAAGGAAGGAGTAAAACTTCTGTTTTACATCTGTCTACAGATGACATGATACTATATCTAGAAACCCAAAGAGTCCAATAAAAATTTATTAGAACCAATAAATGAAGGCATAAAGTTGCAGCATACAAAATTAACATACAGAAATATAGTGTTTTTCTATATACTAGTAATATATATTATCAGGAAGAGAAAAAAGAAAACAATCCCATTTACAATTGTCTAAAAGAATAAAACACCTAGGTGTAAGTCTCACCAAGGAGGTAAGAAACTATATTCTGAAAACCATGAGACATTGATGAAAGAAACTGAAGATGACATGAACAGATGGAAAGATACACCATGCTTATGGTTCTCTCTCAAAATACCACTGGCATTTTCCACAGAACTAGAATAATTTTAAAATTTGTATGAAATCACAAAAGACTCCAATTAGCCAAAGCAATCTTCAGAAAGAATGAAGAACAAAACTGGAGATACCATGCTCCCTGATTTTAAACTATACTGTTGATACAAAGCTACAGTCACCAAAAAAGTATGGCACCGGCACAAAAACAGATGCAAAGATCAATGAAACAAAATAGAGATCGCAGAAATAAACCAGTGCTTATACGGCCAATTAATCCATGACATAGTAGCCAAGAACATACAGTGGGGAATATACAGCCTTTTTGATATATGGCAATAGGAAAACTGGACAGCTACACGCAAAAGAGTGAAGCTGAAGCACTTTCTCACACCACACACAAAAATACACTCAAAATGGATTAAAGACTTTCAGACTTGAAACCATAAAAACCTCACAGAAGAAAATCTAGGAAGTATTTGCTCCTTGATATTGGTCTTAGCAATATTTTAGGGGATCTATCTTTTCTTTGCAAGGGAAACAAAAGCAAAAATAAACAAATTGGATCACATAAAACTAAAACCTTTGCAAACTGAAGGAAACCATCAACAAAACAAAAAGGCAGTCAACTGAATAGAAGAAGATATTTGCAAACAATGTATCTAAAAGGGTTTAATATCCAAAATACATCAATAACTCATACAACTCAGTATCAAACAAACAAATCAATTTTAAAAGGGTTTTTTTTTTTTTTTTGCATTGGAGAAGGAAATGGCAACCCACTCCAGTGTTCTTGCCTGGAGAATCCCAGGAATGGGTGAGCCTGGTGGGCTGCTGTCTATGGGGTCGCACAGAGTCAGATATGACTGAAGTGACCTAGCAGTACTGGAGTGGGTTGCTGTTTCCTTCTCCAGGGAATCTTCCCAACCCAGGGATTGAACCCAGGTCTCCCACATTGTAGACAGACGCTTTACTGTCTGAACCATCAGGGAAGTCCCTTTAAAAGGGGTAGAGGACCTGAATAGACATTTATCCAAAGAAGATATACAAATTATCAATAGATACATGAAAAGATGCTGAACATCACTAATCATTGCAGAAATGCAAATCAAAACCACAGTGAGTAACCACCTCACACCTGTAAGCATGGCTATAATCAAAAAGACAACCAATAACAAGTGTTGGCACAGAGATGTGGAGAAAAGCGAATCCTAGTACACTGTTTGTGGGATTGTTTGTTGGTGCAGTCACTATGAAAAACAGTATAAAATTTCCTCAAAAAAATTAAAAACAAAATTATACTATGATCCAGCAATTTTATTTCTGGGTGTTCACCCAATGAAAACTAAACACTTATTTGAAAAGATATGTGTATCTCTACATTCACTGCAGCATTTTTACAATAACCAAGATTGAGAGCAACCTAAGGGTCCATCAGTAAACGAATGGATAAGAAAATGTGGCATATATACACAATGGACTATTCAGTTCAGTTCAGTTCAGTCGCTCAGTCGTGTCCCACTCTTTGCGACCCCATGAATCGCAGCACACCAGGCCTCCCTGTTCGTTACATCTCCTGGAGTTCACTCAGACTCACGTCCATCGAGTCCGTGATGCCATCCAGCCATCTCATCCTCGGTCGTCCCCTTCTCCTCCTGCCCCCAATCCCTCCCAGCATCAGAGTCTTTTCCAATGAGTCAACTCTTCGCATGAGGTGGCCAAAGTACTGGAGTTTC